>JADRCD010140967.1:0-31331 GCA_019843815.1 Montemys delectorum | reverse complement strand
TATATATATATATATATATATATATATATATATGTGTGTGTGTGTGTAATTATATGTAATAGATTTGCATAAACATTTAGTGTGTGTTATGTATGTGAGTGAAATTAACATTTAAAACAAGCTTTTATTTTATACTCTGAAGCAATCATGATTGCTTCTGTCATCTATCCTTTATTTTAGTTTCTCTGATGTTCAGTGATTTTTATGGAGTTTATTATGCTAAAGTATGAATAAAATAAATAAATGATTGAGCACTTAAATCCAATGCTTGTGGATCAATACCTAATTATTTACTATGTTCTACTGGGACAGCTTAGCAAAGCTAAGATTGCAATTCAGTAGTATAAAATAAAGTGGAATAAATGATTAAAAAGAGCAATAAAGGAGATAGATAAAAGTAAATAAAATGAGGGAAATTTGTCTCTTGGTTTAAAATTGTGATATATTATGTTCCTTAATATTAGGTATATCGATTGTTTATCGTTTCCGTGTCATTCATTTTAAATGCTTCAAAAGAAGCTTTATTTTTGGAAAAATGTATTAAATTATCTATATTTCAGAAAAGATTAGTCTTCAAGCATTTTGCCCAGAAATGTCATATAAATGATAACCAGGTCCTTTTTGACTCATTCCAACTAGCATTTTAGAGCCATCTTGGTTTAATAAATGTAAAATAGAAGTGCTTATTAAAAGTTTTTCACTATAACAAGTTCATATACCCTTTTTCTAGTAATGACACCCTGCCCATACTCCTGTGGCTTTCACTTGTTCTGTACCAGCTACTCTCTTCAGCCACCTGACCCCTGTCAGCTCCAGTGATTCTTCATCAGTAATCATGGGGTGGGAAGATATGGGAGGTAAGACAAATTGCCTTTAGAAACCTTTGATTTAACAAAGCCAGCCTACAGAAGTGCACATTTCTGAATAGGCACCGAGCATTTCTCTCTACTGAGCTATTTTGTGAGTTACCCCTTAACTCTTGCTTGAAAATACTTGTGCACCAGACTGAGTAGTAGCTTGAGCACAAAGGGAAAGTTCTTAGGTGCTTTCCAGTAGGAAAAAGAAATGTAACAAAAGATCCAATATGCCCAATGTCTCCTATGGACAGTATTAGTGCTTTATGTGGACCCACTAATTTTATCCCAAAATACTCCTTATGAAGAAGATTATTATGACTCTTGATTTTAAATGAGTTTTAGAGAAGTTAAGTGCCCAGTGGTGAGTAAGGCATCTGAAGTGTACTTCACATATCCAAGTCATAAGCAAATATAGTCTGAGTTCTATTTATTAAAAACAAGCCAGAAATAAATGAGACTTTTAAAATCTTTAATGTGAATACTTACTTAAGTTAGAGTTCTGGTCATCATGCTGTCACTCTGTCATACCATATTTTTACTTGTAGCCCCAAGAAGTCATAATAACCTGTCAATTATTATTGAAGCAGTCTGGATTGAGACCACTTCATTTTTTTTTTATTTTTTTCTAATCCTATGGTGAAAAATAAAAAGGGAAATACTTATCAAACTTGTTTTCTGTGAACCACTGTCTCTTTCTATAAATGTCACTTTTACTTACTCAGATGGAGGGATGAGATGAGAGAGCCTTGTTCACATAGCTTGGACTGAGCCTAGAGTGTTTCTTTCTCTGCTCTAACTATTCCTAAGTCTATGCCTAGAAGCTTCTAGCCTCCAAACAATCTAATCTTCCAAGCTAAATGATTCAATCCAGCTGCTTGTGGCTTCTCACTGAATTGGTGTGCTTGACTTCATACTAACTTTGGCAATATGTTCCAATCTTCTGCTTCCTTCTCATTCTCTGGCTTGTTCTGTCTTCACCTATCTAGCTTGTTCTCTCTGCCACCTGACTTTGTAAAACTCTCTCACCACACACACACACACATACACACACACACACACACACACACACATACACCACCTCTCCTGCTGCACTGCTCTTAAGTAGCTTCCTCCTTCCTGTGCTTTACTTATGAGAGCTGGGTGTATCCTGTCTCTGACTCATTCTGTCAAATCTTTCTCTGATTCATCACTTGGCCTGTCCTGCAATAGACATCACTTTCAAACATGGCTGCTTTCTTCTATAAATTAACCTTACCTTCATTGTTAGGGGTTAAAGGTGTGTTAGGGATTAAAGGTGTGTCTGTTTTCCAGGCAGATCATACTGTCATACAGAGCAAGTCTGCATTCCAGCTATATCACGTAGTCCTCGTAAGTCTTTGGATGTGATCCTTTGCCAGAGCACTCATTTTGCTAGATTAAAATTCTTCTACATCTTTTTGTGAATTCTTAGGTCTATACAGCCTCATTGAGCCTACCACATCTATAGCAAAAGAGTATTAGACTATATAATTGTCTCATTTCCCACAGACACCAATATTTCTGTGGTTTTCCTTTGATTCATGGCAGGATAGCATATGGAAGAGACTGAAATTCTGGTTGATTTCAAACGTACAAGTATAGCATAGATGTTTTTCAAAACTCTTTCCAAACTTCTAGTCCTTAATATTTATTATTACTTCATAATGCTGCTTCTTAGAGGCCAGTGTCATCCACAGTACAGTTGGAGAGTTGCCTCACAGTGGTAAGTAACAAGGTTTTGAACTTGGCTCTCTCTTATCTGGCATTATCAATGATAGTAAATAGAAATATCTATTGTCAAATTTATGACATTGATTTTTTTGAAGTTGTGAAGTGTACGAAATTCTTCAAAGGCGGGACTAACAAAGTGAGTTCAGCGAATAAACCCCTGTTTGTTGGTGATTATAAGTTTGTATAAACACCATGGCAATGTTCAGTAAATAGGATTTTAGTTGGCACTGATTTCATATTTAACAATGTAGGAATGCTGCTTGAAGGATAAAATCTTAGGCTACATACAGATAGATGATCCTACAAGCAGAGTAGTAAGGTCTCAGTGATCTCTCCCCTACTGCCCACTTGGCAGGTTAAAAAAATAAAAAACAAATGAACGAACCAAAACCAAAGCAAACAACACCAAAAAGCTTTGTAGATGGCAGCACAACTAAAAGTAACTGCCAATAGTGGAATGGAATTTCCACATGATTATCCCAGATCATTATTATCTGAGGTCTCAGTGACTGTGGACATCCCTGATGTAAGTGGACATGAGAAACATAGAGAAGCCTACATTTCTACTAGAAAAGCATTTCTTAGAAAAGCATTTCTTATTTCCATAAATTAATGGAAACAGAAAAAAAGCAAGGATGTCTTGAAGAAGACAAATGGCGTACTGTTGGCCCTTAAGAGCATTCTTTAAAGCAAAGTTGAAGCATTGACTACCCCTGAAAAAAATATTTTTGTGAGTCTGTGTGCCTATTTCTATCTGTCCTTTGAGGGCTAAGTGACAAGTTCTTCTTAACCATGATGGGTGATAAGCTAGCAACCCTTCCCTCATCATTGAAACTATTTTTAAGATAGAGTCATAGAATCAGCAGTTGTTTTCTCTTACTTTGCACTTTCATTTCAATGGTGAAGTCTTAAATTCTGTTATTTTTCTATTGGTATATATACTTAAAGTTACTAGGCATGTTTTACCTACACAAGTTTACAGTGGGTTACAGAGTATTCATTTACTTGTATGTACTTCCAAACACTATTGAAAAGATTTTGTAACCAATCTGCAAAGCAATTCTACTAAAATTGGGGAAAACAGTATATCTGGTTTCTCCACTAATTCTGCATAGTTAACCAGAGCAACCCAAGAGACATAAGTAAAGGAGACATGAAAGAAAAATGAGGATGTCAAAGTGATCCTGTACAAGAAACTCTTGAAATAAAAATGTCCTCCCCAGAATGATCTTCATTGAAAAAGGTCAACTATCTACTTGAAACTGAACTTCATCTGTATTTGAACCGAGCATCTTTTATTCTATATTACAGTGAAGCAATGGATGATTGTACCTGCTTCTGAATTGGTAACGAATTTGCCCTTGTGAAGTATGTGACTTACTGGCAGCTGAAGAATTGTTCTTTGTTACTTTGATAAGGGCCAGCTCTTTTCCAATGAAGTAGGCCTTCCTTGATATAAAGCACTTCCTGGACATATGATTAATATGAACATGTACAGGATTTTATAGCTTAGAAGAGTTTGGAATAAGAAACTTAAGTATTAGGCATGATAACAATAATTCCTTTGATTCCAGTTATTGTATTGTTACCAGAGTGTAACAATTTCTTCTTTCCACAATTATAATCATGCCATTGTGGTTATGCTTTTCACTTTCCATTTGTATGGACTCATGGGTATCTCTAGAGTTAGATTTTACTATATTCTTAAATTCTCAATGTGAGCAGAAAGAAATCAATGAGTGGTTGCAAGAAAGAAGAATTTATAATCATTTTATACTTTCCAAACCAGCATTAAATTTAAACACTGGTTTCCTTCTTCTCAAAAGAGTCTGTCTCCTAACTCTAAATTAGCACACCAGAGAGGTTTGGCATCATGATCCCATTTACCCTAATAAAAGCTACTTAATGAAGCTTACAAATACTGCTTAGAAACTCGGTGGTTTGACTATTGTATTTGTGTCCTTGATCTATAGATAATCATTAAAGCCTTTACTAAGACATTTTATAGCTAGCATTTGTATCTCACCAAATAATTTGATTTTTTTCTTTGAAGCATTGTTATGTATATATGCTATAACATCTAATAATTGACAGTAATATCAAATTCCAATAAAATGTATATATATATGTGATATATATGTATTTGTGTGTACATATACATGTGTGTGTGTGTGTGTGTGTGTGTGTGTATTATCCAAAATGATTCTTTCATTTGTTTTCTGACTAACTAAGCTGCTTTCTTAATACATGATAGATGATTGTCAGCCCATAGTGGACAATGATATCTTT
Source organism: Montemys delectorum (assembly GCA_019843815.1). Taxonomy (NCBI): domain Eukaryota; kingdom Metazoa; phylum Chordata; class Mammalia; order Rodentia; family Muridae; genus Montemys; species Montemys delectorum. The sequence continues at coordinate 26,436 of JADRCD010140967.1, read as the reverse complement.
GGGGAGGTAGTTGTGGATTATATAAGAGAGCTTGCTGAGAAAGCCATAAAAAACAAGCCAGTAAGGATTATTTCTCCATTTTCTCTGTGTTTGTTTCTGCTTCCATGTTCCTGTTTCGAGTTCCTGCCCCAACTACTCTAACCCATGAGCACTAACTTGTAAGATGAAATAAACCTTTCCTCCCTCCAGTTGGTTTTGGTCATATGTTCATCACAGTAACATAAAGAAGACCAAGAAAGGCTATTTCTCAATGTGCTTCCAGGAGTATCTCTTCATTTGCACAATATTTTAGCAACAAGTTTCTATTGGCTTATTATTTAATATGTATTATCAGAGTTTAATAGAACATTTTGAGGTTCTAGGGAGAAACCTGTAATGTCTCTGCCAGTATCAGCTGTTCTGAAACCCAGACCGTTTGCTTAGAACTGCTGCTTTCTTCCTTCTGGCATTTCCCAGTGACCTAATTAAGCTGCCTTTGCTTGCCTGCAGGAATGTCATTTTCTTGCAGTGTGCCCTGTCTAAAGATGAAGTGTCACATTATCTTAAGGTTAGTGTGATGAGGCTAAGGTTGTATTTCCTCATGTCACAGGGCCAAATTGACATTTTCAGAGAAAACGTAACATTTCTATCTTTCTGATAAGAAAGTGGTACTATGACCAAGGCCCTTTTAGAGGAGTTTTTCATAAACTATAATACAGATGAAGGAAATGCCCTGTGGCCATTGCCTTTGTCCAGGCTCATCACTCACTTATGTCACTGCCACAGTATTCATTTGCCAGCCATGGCCTAATTATTTAAAGTTAAGTTTGTGTTGACTGATCACAAGAAAATTATGTCAGCTCCAATAACATTTTATTTCTTCCCTGTGTATCTTCAAATCAGCCCAAATCCCATGAGTATCTCTGATGACTAGATCTCTATTAAGACCTCAGGAAATACTTAGAAAATGCAGTTGTTCTTTTATTGATTATGAATATATCAAAGCATCGCTTCTATAATCCCTCCCCCATTTCAACATCCTTGCCATGCCCAGGTGATATTTTATGTCTAGTTAAACTGGAGAAAAAACTCATGCTTTGTATTAAAGAAACCACTTTGCAAACAGGGTTTTAGCTGATGCAATGCTTTGTGTTTTCTTTTACTGTTGTCTATCTTGAATTTTGCTTTCCTGTAAATACTTCAGTAAATCATTTATAACTAATATGAGTGGCAAGAGTTCCTTCTAAGGTGTGTGTTTACTATCTGAGATAAGCTTATTACTTAGGACCATTTCCTCTCTATTTACATGCTTAGGAATAAAGATCTGATCGATGCAGAATTCCAGTAAAATGTAAAGGTTGTTATTACTCTGGGATCCTCCTATTTCAATTTCATAATGTGACTTTTGGGGAGTTATATAGAATGTCTTACTAGATTAGCAGAGTCTGCTTCAAGTAGCCCTATCTCAGAGGCGGATTCCATGGCTTCTGAAAAATGTCACTGTGTATGGTCCTAAGTGGAACCTCAGAGCCAAACTTTTAAAGGTAATCTTCATTTGGAGACAGTGGAGGGGGGCAACTGGACAGGCTAAGGGCTCTGCAATGCCCCCAAGTAGTACTGCTAATGTGAAGAATTCTGGAGTGTCTGAAGATATGGGGTGGTTTCCTCCAAAGTCGCTGAAACTCTGCAAGGGAGAGAATCATTGCAACTCATCATACATATTTGCCTTGAATAGCAAAAATTGAATAGAGAGCAACAGTTCCTGGTTCAAAAACTGACTCCCAGTTGATCTCACTGACGACCCAAGTATCTGGTCCAGTGTCTAAATTTTGTTACTATGTTCCAACCCTACCCAAAAACATAGCCTGATATACATGTTTTCTTCTTGTTTAGGAAACTAGTGACTCTCTAGGAGGATGTTTTGATTTTTATATTTGTTTTTGTTCTATATTTATATGTATATCCGTGTGAGTATATCCTGCATGTATGCCTGCACCTATAGTAGCCAGGAGAGGGTATCAAGTGCCCTGAAGCTAGAGTTACAGGAGGTTGTGAGCTGCCCATCATGGGTATTGGGAACTAAACTCAGGTTTAGAAGAGAAAGAAGCAGTCTTAGCAGTTGACTCATCTTTCTAGCCAACCTAAGAAGATTTTTAATGAGAATTTTATTAATTAGCAAATGTCCCAAATTCATGATTAGGAATGAATGGCAGAATTCCTTACAGGTGTGCAATTTTACAGGTCACACTCCTAAACACTAACACATTCCAACTACCATCTCTAACTTTTCCTCTTCTTTTGAGACAGTCTTACACAGCAGCCAGGGCTAACCTGGAACTTCCTAGGCTAGCTTAAAACCAATACCAGTTCTTTTATCTACAGAACCCAGGTTAGCTTAAAACTCACACCAATCCTATCCTGAGCTCCTGTAGTGCTTAGCTTATAGCCTTGTGCCACCACATCTGGCTCTCTCTTCATTTTAAAGTGGATTTCTCAGTGAGGATTACTGCTGCCATCACTATTAATAATTCATCACAAACTCAGACAGCCATGTTATGGAGACACTTACCTTATAGCCAAGATATATTTCACATCGATGGTTCTATGTACCATGATCCAAAGGTTATTTTATGAGCCCCCATATGTGTATGTGTCTTCCATGGAATTGGCTGTAAAGATCATTTGTGAGGAAATTCAATTTCTCTTTTACACTTGTTATTTACTGAAACCATAGAAAATTCTTCTGGAGATTACAGCATAGACTTGTACTGCGTACTGAAATTTACATCTGCTGATTATCATGAACTGGCAATGTTATACAAGCATTTGACAAAGAATGCAGTTCACTCATTCAGGAGGTATAATTTTAAGAATTTGTTCTTAAGCAAGTTTTAAATGAAACATTATGCATGTTTCTGTGGAAAATGTGTTGAATAGGAACTCTATTTATTTGGGCAGATAAATATTTACCATATGCTGATGCTCTGTGAGAGTTATAAATGCCAATGGTTTAGAGATTTTGAAAGGGTGATATGATATGTGAAATCCATTGGTATATTTATTTAGGAACTCTTCTATTACTGAAAAATAAATGAATGAGTGAGATTTGAGGGACATACTTCCAAATACACCACGAATAATTTTTTTCACATTTAATAGTGAAATATCCCAATGTGTGAACTGACCATGGTCAAAGCTTTGAATCACTTTTCAAGATTGTGTCTTGACCAGCAGCTGTCAAATAATCATTCTGTTTTTTCTTCCTTGTTGTTAAGTGACCAGATTTCTTTTTTTTTTTTTTTTTTTTTTAGCAAGGGAGAACTAAACCTTTGAGTATGTTAACTATTCTTATTATTCTACCTGATCATTTTTCTCATTGTAGACTTACTTGCAAATACCTCTTATGATACATCTTCTTTCACTAAGGAAACGTCTTGCAGATGCAGACACTCTATCATCACTAAGGTGACAGTGCTACTCTCTGTAGTTCGAGCGATGGCTGCATCAAGGAATTATCAAATAATTCTGAATCATTTAAAATTCAGAATTTCCTCAACTGTAGTCCAGTAAGTAATATGTAATCTTAGGTTCTTGAGAAATTTTAAGTGGATCTTTTCTGCATATTATTCTTTTATTTACATTTTAGTTACTTATTGAGTCATAAAAGCATCAATAACTTTTTATTAACTCACCAAGAGGAGGTATGCTGGTTTTCCTGCACTTTGTAGCATCTTTTGTCCTATATGTTATCTGTCCTTTTCATTTCCTTACCAAAGGAGGACACATCCATGTAACTGCTTCTCACTATCAGTAGCGAGACTATAATTCTCAATGTCGTTCTACACAGATAACAATAGTAACACGTAGTAAGGCCACGAGAATAATTAAAGTTTCGTATTTAAGGAAATCACCTGGAAAATTGCTTTGTCAAATCAAATCAACCCTCCCAAGTTTATTGTGACCATATTCCTCTAGCCCACGAGAAGTCATATAAAATGACAATTAATTTTCACACACTCTAGGTCATCAATTAGAAACTGGTATGAAATGTTAGTTTCCTGTGGCCCATGCTCTTTTGAAATCAAATCTCTTTTTCCTCTGCCTTGAAAACTTTAGCTTGGTGATAAATCTCATTAATTATTTACATCAAAGTCTCTCCTGCAGTGTTTCTGCTATGGACACCTAAGTCTCTTTGGTATGCCTCCTGTCAGTAGACAGGCTTAAGATGCTGGAAAATACAATTCAGCTTCTTCTAAAATCTCTTAAAGTTTCATTGGATTAAATATACTATGAGAAGTAGTTGGCTAGACCAAGCAGGTTATGAGTGTAAAATAACATGTGAAGACGGTATAATTAACCTAATTAGTTTTTTTAATCTCGCTTCATTTTCTGAAGGCATATTTAATTAATATGACAGCAGATTATTTAGTCTCTAATTGCATCTGAACTTTGCTCAAGGCTGGCCATTGTGTTGACTCATTTTATTGCCACCTCCTAATTTGTTCTTGCTAGGATTTTTTTTCCGTTAATAATTTAGGAGCTACAAGAGAAGAAGGGATAATAGATGATAAAAGCTACTGCTCAGACCATTAGACTGCAGATAAAACCTCCTGTATTTGTGCTGTGACAGAAGGCTGTCCAACAAAGACCTCTGGGGTCAGGTACTTAATCAATCCATTTGGTAGGGAAGAATGATGTATGTGGCTTCCATGATTCCATGTCCTAGCTAGCTAAACTAAGTAGGCTGGTTAGAAAGGAATCGAAAAGTTGAGTATCAGATAATAAGCTGCAACATAAACAAGTTTTTAATCACTATCGTTTGTCTACATTTTTTTTAAATTAGCCTCCTAGGCAAGGATCCTTTGGTCCAACTGTTGACTTCCCCATCCACTCCTCAAAAGACAAAAAATGACCTCTAGAAAATTTCAAATACAACTGTGGCAGATGGCTTTTGGAAAGAACAAATTACTTAGAACAGGAGAACACTATATGAGAACTGTGGTAGGAGGTGAGTCTGAGTGTCAGCCCACTCCAGAGGTGGATCCATGTGAGTTGGAGCAGGAAGTGTATCTCCAATTGCAGACAAATGGAATCTGTGTACCTACAAATACAGACAGCCTGAAAGAATGTGCTTAATCTTAAGGAATTTGAAATTTCCCCCACAAAGGCAGAGAAAGCCAAATGAGGGTCTTAAGGAGTTGCAACTGAGTGCCACAGTTGCATTTGATGCTCCTTCTTCTTAGATGACTGTACCTTGTATCAAGTTGGTAAAAAAAAAAAAAAAAAATAGGTTCTCTCAGATGTAACAAGAGAGATCCTAGCCTAGGTGAGGATTATAACTGTTAAGGGAAATCTAAAAGCCCCTTGAGCATCCAAAGAAAATAATGATGGAAAGCCTGGATGACGGTACTATATGATTACACATATTTTTTTTCCTTAGTGGTTCTGCTTATTTATGTTTATATTTTTGAGAGAGTGATAGGGGGAGAATAAGCTGAAATTTATAAAACTTCCCTTCTTTACTCTTTTTCCTGAATTTCCTAAAACGTTTTTGCTATTGAAGTACACGAGGGCTGTCACAGTTTCCAAAGCTTTATAGCTCTGTCATTCCCAGTGCAGATGGGAGAGTATTCCCTTACTATCAGAACAGCAGCCATTTCAGATCAAAGCCCACTAATCAAATTGATTAGCTGCCCTTGAAAATAACTTTCTGGAAAAGAACACATTCCCTTTTTTAACTACTTTTGGCATTATCTATTTTTCAGGATTGGGTAGAGTGAAATTTTATTGCTTAGGGACATTCATTTCACTTGGGAAAGCAAACTTCAGAAAAAGAAAACTAGAGACTGTCTTTATTGAAGAAAAAAATGGAAGGATAAAACTGTTAAGAAAAAAATAGCTTTAACTGTCTCCAAGAGCAGAAAGGCATGTTAAATATTTAGGGAGAGGCTATACTATCCATAAGTTCATAGACTTCAGTCTCTGAAGACCCTGTATTATATGAGGTTCTAATCTTAACATGTAGAGATATAATAGAGTTGTGATTCTAAGTGAAGCTTCTGTAAGCACCCAGCTTGTACCCTTTTCAACTAGGTAAGGTAGCTATTGAGAAAAGGGACTACAGACATTAAAAACTCAGTGGTTTAATAACTTGTTCTAGTTCTTCACTTGATGACTTGCTCGGCAAAATGGAAAGGGATAACTTTGCATCTCTGAGTCTCTGTTTATTTCATAACCAAAGAAGCATACTATCTATTGCCTCATATAACCTAGTTCTGAACTTAACTGATCCTAAATAGTCCTAGTTTTTATACACTTAGAAGCCATTTTAATTAATCTTGGCCAAAATGGAAATGCCCCAAAGTGGAAGAAAGAAATAGAATTGAGTAGAAAACATGAAGAAGGAAAGAGGATATAGAGCAAGAAAGTGGAGAGAAAGAAAGGGAAAAGGAGGAGCAAGAGGCAGAAGGAAAAATTCAGTTAGGGAAGGGGAAGTTTTAAAAACCACAGCTTTGGAGAATTTTCAGATTACCAACCCTTACAATAAAGCAGCAATTTCTACTAATAAGAACGATGAATATTGCCTTTCTATCATGTATAAATCAGCTTAGTTCATTAGTGACAAAATGACCATTCAAATATATGAGAAATAGAGTTGTCTTCTGATAAGAATAAAATTGAAAGGTCTATTCTAATGTTTACTTATTACATATACTTTCATATGATTTTTATAAATATTATAAAATGCTTATTATAGAATTATGATACTTTGTGTGATATAATTTTTAAAAACAATAAATGTTGCTGAAAAGTATGAAATAAACCTAAATATTCAGTTATACTGGCCTTTAATTTTGAATGTGACTCTTTGTATATCTCACATGTATCATATGAACAGATTTTTTTCCTTTCACCCTTCTTTCTCTCCTCCACCAGATGATACTGCCCACCTAAAATCAGTCCTTACTTTCTGATTCTTCCATGAACTCCCTTCTTTTGCCCTGTCCTCTCCCTATATCATTGTTAGCCACTGTAACTCTTAAGATGAGAATTCTATCATTTCTATGGTATTACAGATAGGAGATGCTTCAAGTATGGACAACTAAATGTAACTTCCTATGGCCCACGGTAGACACCAGAGCTTTGTGCTGATGGGTCTTTTTCCCTGGCACACAGGCCCTCATATGAATATTTCTGTTCAGTTGATGCTGCCATATCTCCATAAGTTTTGAGTAGTGTGGGAAAAGGGCTTGGAGCTCTGATTTGCTCTAGAGGACCTAGAAAATACTCGTGAAGATGTTTATGAGATATATACTTTACTGTCACAGGCTCTTGGAACTAGAGTCCTGCCCTTCAGCTGGCTATGTGACTTGAGCAAGACACATGTGCATCTTGAACCTTAGAGATCTCGTAGAAGGAAAAGATAATAAGTACATGTAAACACTTCAACTGCTGTGTAGAGGACATTTTTGCTTTCCTTTAGAAGTTTGAAGAACATGCTATGAGTCCTCCTAAGTGACCAGCGTAGAACTATAACCTCTCAGTGTGTAGCTGTAACCTTGGACATGCATAAGTCTCAGTTATTGATGGAGAATCCACGAACACATGGATTCTGGACGATGTTCAGGGGCTACAATGCTTTAGAAACAGCCTGAAAGGCTTATGCCCAATTTTAAAATAAAAACCAATGAGTACTGATTTGAATATAGAGTTTACAGAAAATATATCCTGATGTAGACATACTTGGAGCATTAGAAACTCTTGCTTTTTTCTTTTTTTTTTTTAATTTTTTTAGAGCTGAGGACAGAACCCAGGGCCTTGTGCTTGCTAGGCAAGCGCTCTACCACTGAAATAAATCCCCAACCCCAAAACTCTTGCTTCTTTCTTTCTTAACATTTAAATAAAAATTATTAAGACCAACCCGGAAGGTTTGTATGTTACTTTAATCATCTCTAACAATATGAGATAATTTGAAAGCTGAGAGCATTAACAAAATAAAGAGATTTTTTATGTCCAAACTATGTAAATGTTTAAAGAAATTTTTTACCAAAATATTTCAAGTCCTGGCCAACTTGTGGTTACAGAAAAGAGCTAATCTTGACAAAAAAGAAAGACAGAGTCAAAAATGTTCTCTTTGAATAATAAGGTTTTGTAACCTAATGAGGATCTTTCTGAGTTTGATTCATTTATTGATATTTTAAGAAGTAACATTGTATCTGCATGATTTCCATGATGATCACAGTAGTGGAGTCTGTGCTGACCAGATCCACATTGCTCATTCCATCCTACAGGATGTGTATGTAGCAATACCAAACACAAAACCAGCCTTGCTAACTGCTCGGTAAAATAAGAGCACATGAAGGCTTAATTGAATTTATTATAAAAATTATTATGGTTAATGCAAATGAATTAATGACAGAATTGTGTGTGTGAGTGTGAGTGTGTGTGAGTGTGTGTGTGTGTGTGTATGTGTGTGTGTGTGTATGTTAGTTTGTTTTAAAGCAAGCACTATTGCTATTTGAAACAATAACTAGGTGAGCCAGAAAAGAACTAGTAAAGAAAGCCACAGTGATGGAGTGGTTTCTTAAACTGCCCTCTACACAAGCAGGTATGTACAAGAGAATCATGACACTCTTTAGCATCAGATTTCTCACAGATCAGTAAAGTGAAGGTGCAAAGAGAGCAGAGGAACACAGAGAATGGAAAACCCCCACATACACAGAAGAGATGTGCCCCTCTGTCTGCTCTAACAGGAAACAGCATTACCAACAAGGGCAGAGAAGCAAACTGGCTCCATGGATTTTTTCCCCTGGCTCCTCCTATCCCTTACTAATGCACCAGAGGATGTAAATAATGCATACAGCAGATTGCATTAGAGACAATTGTCTCCTTATTGCATGCATAAGTCAAAAGTCATGATTAGTGCATTAGAGACAGAGGCTCCATTCCAGATTGCATAGTCTCTTTACCTAATGAATTTCACAAATAGGAAACTTGAGTGCCCAAGCAGCCAAACAAGACTATATCTTTGTAGTTTGCCTCGTGGAATACCTTCTTTTGTACTATAAAATTTAAAGAGGTAGTTTATGAAACAAATAAAAGCTTTCTGGGAGAAACTATCTCTAAATAGAGAAAGCACACAAAGTTGGGACGGCAGAATATCGCACTGTTCTTTGTTATGCAATGAGAGATATAACTGCCGTCTCTTTTTAAGTATGGGCAAGGCAGTTCTGAACAAGAGAATGTTACATGCCTTCTGTGGTTGCCTCTGTGGTATCTTCTATTGCATGATCATACATTTATATATGATCTACAGGATGTTTATTCTCAGACATCTTTTTTAGTATTTAATCAGTATGCATTGATTACACTTAATAATGGGTTTCATTATGGGATCTTCATACATGCGTATAAGGTACATTTACCATATTCATTTCCTGCTAACTTCTTGCACTCCCTCCCACTCCTGCTGATCTCCTTCATCGTCTCCTTTAGTCCCTGTCAACTTTTATATCTTTTTTCATGTGACTCAATGAGTTTTCTTAGGGAGGCTTCCATAAGCATGAGTGAGAGAGTTTTCAGAGGAGCAGGGACATCTCACTTGTGGCTACATTGGTTTAAAAAAAAAAGTCTCTTTCCTCTAGCAACTATGAGCAGATGCAGCAGAGGCAGCCATCTCTATGAGTTCAAGGCTATCCTAGACTACAGTCATCCGAGGGTTACATGCCTCTAGTAGAATCATGATCAGTTGCATACCTTGGCTTTATCAGAAAAGAGGAATTGTTGAGGCCACTGCCCCCATCTCATGTGCTTCTCCAGGACCTTTTCTCTGACAGCCTCAGATGGTGTGGTCAGTGTGTTTACTCTAGTGTGTGCCTTGTATTTTCCCTTCTCCTCTAAGTAGAGTCTGTTTAATAGCAGAGAACGCCAGATGACTTTTCAGGTACAGAGATTTGATGTAAGCTATAAATAGGAAGCTTATACCCTAGGCATCCAATAAAAACCAAGCTAGTTTCTATTCTATGTAAGAAAAAACATACTACAGATTAAATAGGAACATGTTACTTTTTAAAAACTATTCTGGCTGTGCATTGTGACTATTGCCTTTAACCCAAGCACTTAGTGGTCAGAGGCAGCCATCTCTGTGAGTTCAAGGCCAGCCTAGACTACACAGTGATTTCCAAGTCACCCACAGGTTATATAGTTTCTTCTCTCAAAAACAAAACAAAATAAATGAACAAATGAAAAGCCACCACCACAACAACAAACCTTTTCTCTATTCTTTATTCGTACTGTCACTTTAACAGACCCTCCTCCTTACTTGATAGAGTTTGAGTAGTTATGCATTTTTTTAAAAAAACAAACTTTTGGGGCTGGAGAAATGACTCAGTGGTTAAGAGCACTGACTGCTCTCCCAGAGGTCCTGAGTTCAAATCCCAGCAACCACATGGTGGCTCATAACCATCTGTAATGACATCGGGTGCCCTCTTCTGGTGTGTCTGAAGACAGCGACAGTGTATTCACATATATAAAATAAATAAATCTTTAAAAAATAAATAAATAAAAATAAAAAAACAAACTTTTAATTTTAAAATAGTTATGGATACTACAAAAGAATCACAGAGGCTTCACCTAAGCCCCATGCCAACCTTTTCTTGATCTTAGTGTACCATGACACTATATACTATAAAATATTATACTACTATGTCAGGGTTACAACAAGTGAACCAATCTTTATATGTTGTTGCCATCTGCACTCAAGTTATGATACACACATATCTATAGATAGATAGATAGATAGATAGATAGATAGATAGATAGATAGATAGATATGGAAGGGAGAGACTGAAAAGAAATATTTTCAATATAATTAAATATTTTTTTCTTAAAAGTTTTGAATAAAGACTGATTAGAATGTAAGAATCACATTCCCTATTAATCCATATGAGTTTGTCTGTGGCTGGAGAGATGGCACACAGTTAAGAGCACATGCTGCTCTTTCAGAGGACCTGGTTTTAGTTCCTAGGATCCACAGAGTACTTCACAACCATCTGCACTTCCAGTTCCAGAGGTTCTAACTCCTTCTGTCTTATGAACTCTGTGGACATCACATGTGGATAGATGCATATACCTGTGTGCAGGTAAAAAACACATTCATGTAAAATAAATACAATCAAGGCACTTTCTGCTTTGACTTCTGAGAAAATTAGCATTAGCCTGTAGGCCTTTAGCTCAGTAGTACCTGGTTTACTGAGGACTTACTGTATGCCAGATGACTTCAAAGACTTGGCTCACATTATCTTTGGTGCTATCTACCTCTTGCAGAGTCCAAACCTACATTCTATACATTCTATATGAGGGAACTGAACTCAATGAATCAAATTTCTATAACCACACTCTGCTTGGAAATAATAGATAAAAAGGAAGAGGGAGGGAAGAAAAGGCAGAGGAAGGGGGGAATAAAGGAGGAGAGGAAAGAGAAGAACTGAGGAAGAAAAAATATAAGAAAAATAAATACCCTAATTATATTTTTATAAACCTCCATGTTTACAACAGAAGATTTTTGCATTTGAATTCCGAACTTGATTAGTAGAATGGAGTGTTTTGTTATCTTTGAATTATGTAAATGAGGATGATTGGTTTAAGTTGGCAATTTAGTCACCCTGGTTAATTTTAATATAGTTTCACCAGCAGATTTATTGAAGAAGTACTAAAGACCTCTTTTACTATCAAAAACTGCTATGAAGAACAAAAAGTACTAGTGAGCATTACTAAGGATGATCCCATTTTATCCAAGAGATATAGAGTGTAGTTATTTATAATCCCGTAATAGTGTTAAGATTTTTAAAATTAGTTCAAACTGAATGACCTATACTAGGTGCCTGAAAATGAACTGTGTATTCATAGGTATCCTGGTCTGTACTGGTGAGTTTCGGCTGACCAAGATTTCTAAGAAAGAATAGTAGAGTCTCTTGTTTTGGGCGGGGGTGGGGGGGTGGGGGTGGAATGGAGGTATAAGGCAGAGACAACATTTAAGACATGTCTAAAGCTCCTGACCCTGAATTCTTTTTTGAATGACAAATGACAAAATAAATACAATTGAGAGCATCATCTAGAAATGTATCACTGCCGTTTGATGACAGTCATTTTTCTGTCTGATTGCCATAACAGGAGTCTCTTAAATACTGGAACTTTGACAGGCTACTGTTGCCCATATTTTTGAAAGCATAAGGAACAATTCAGATTTAGCAAGGTCACTTTTATTTTTTATTTTCTCTGAGTCTTTTACAGATTAAACCCAGGACCTCTTACATGCTGGTCTGTCACACTGCTCCTTAGTTGCATTCCCCAAGGGGTGAGGTTACCATTCAAGTGAGCATTATACTCAGTATAAAATCATCACGGGATGCTTTTTGTTAGAACTACGTATTAGCTTAGAAGTAAGTTTCAAGATGGAAACAAGGGTTTATTCTGCATGTGTTTCTCCACTGCCTTTGGACTCAGAGTAACTCACATCATAATTGGGAGGCATGTGACCTGAGATTTCCTGTTGCATCCTGAACTGCACAGTAACCTTGAGGTTTGGTGAACACAGATTTGTTCCTGTGAAGCATGAGTTCCGATGTCTGTTGGTGTTCCTCTTTCCATGGCCCATACTGTAAAAGCACCAATACAACATTAGTATATGTACGTTGGTGGTGAAAGGAGAGAAAGCTCAAGCTTAAATCTTTTCTTTCAAGTAGCACTTAAAGGATGGGGATGATCTCAAATGTAACACCATGAATGCTCAGTGTGGTTAGTCCATTGTGTTATGGTCACCGAAATGAAGGTTCTCCAGGAAACAGAGCCAAGCTCGCTTCTTCCATACCATCTGCTGCTGCCTCACTTATATTTACTCAGAGAAACAAACATCTAGGAGACATGTGTCTTGGATGTGAGCCAACTTCTAGAAACTGACCACCTTGCATGTAAATAAGACCAATTGATCATTAGTGAAGTCTCCTTAAGAGAATCGAGGTTATTCATTTTTCTGGGAAAACTAGAATCAATCTAATTTTGATTTCATCATAGTTTCTTGTACTCACGGGGCATTCATTAATAACTTGTTGCATTAAAAATGTGAGAGATTTTAAAATACATTCAAGGTTCAAATAAAGAACTGACAACAAAAATTAAAGCAAAAGTGTCTCACCAGTTGCACACACTCGCTTGCACATCAATTACACATAAACACCAGTTGCACACAGTCACACACATACCAGTTGCACACAGTTACATACATACCAGTTGTACACACTCACTTGCACACCAGTTCCACATACACACCAGTTGCACACAGTCACACACATACCAGTTGCACACAGTTACATACATACCAGTTGCACACACTCACTTGCACACTAATTGAAAAGCTAGGCAACAGACAAATTAGAAAAGCAAAAGGGCCTAGATCTTTGGGGCAAATTCTTTTTTAAAAATTATTTTATTTATTTACATTCCAGTCCTTGTCCCCTTCAGTCCCCACTCCCACAGTTCCTCATCCCATTCCTCTTCCCCCTTGAAAGGGTGATTCTCCACAACCAGACCTTTCCCTTCCCTGGGGCCTCAAGTCTTTCAAGGATTAAGAGCATCATCTGTTACTGAGGCCAGATTTGCCAGACTTCTGCTATATATGTGTTGGAGGTGGTGACCTCCGACCAGCTGTGTATGCTCCTGATTGATGGCTCAGTCTCTGGGGTCTGGGGCAATTCTTAATGAATTCAATGTGGTCTCTGGGCTTTCCTTCCTAAACTGCTATATCAAGAGAACCAGTGGTGGGTTTTCGTTGATGATGATGTTGTTGTTTGTTTGTTTGTTTGTTTTCTGAGAAAAACAAGGAGTGATAAAGCACGCCCCTCAAAACAGTTCTGAAGGTGCCCATGCACAACTGAACTTTATTCCAACCCCAACATGATTATCCTTAGAGTTATTAGCATGAAAGCTAATTATTCTGTTGGATTTATACGGATGACACTAGCCAGCAATTTAAGTATTAAAGTGCATACAAACTTAGACTCAAATATATCCAGTGTGTGAACTAACTAACTATTCTATCTAGCAGGTCATGTGTTCATGCAAATTTTTGGGGAATAGATTCTGCTCAGACTAGAACAAGGTAAACCTCATAGGACTTCTGGTCACACACAGACATTTGCTTTTGTTTGAAGACAAACACCTGAAATATAAAATTAGCACATGTAGACCAGGATACTGTCTCCAACTTTTATAAATAAGAACTGGGAGTTCGGGCTGGTGAGATGGCTCAGCGGGTAAGAGCACTGACTACTCTTCCAAAGGTCCTGAGTTCAAATCCCAGCAACCACATGGTGGCTCACAACCACCCATAATGAAATCTTACACCCTTTTCTATGTACTCATTTATAATAATAAATAAATAAATCTTTAAAAAAGAACTGGGAGTTCAGAGAATAATATTATTTACCCAACAAGAATGGGTAAGGATCAACTGAGGGTGGTAATGTTCTTGGGGTGGGTAGTTTCATTGAGTTCTAACATCCTAATGTGTCTGGAAATAGAAAAATAGAAAAACAAATTATATAGAAGCATCCCCCCCAGCCCCCCTGCTAAAAAATGCTTTGGAAAGATTTTTTTTTAAAACTTATAAAAGAAGCAATTAATGAATGTACATTTAATGTAGCAATTAATGACATTGCTATTGTACTTAAATACTACTTAGGTGCTAAATGTAGAAAATATAATCTCTGAATCTAGAGGCAGGCAAATCAACAAATACTAGAAATTCAGATTTCTCAGAAGAGGTTTGACAGTGTGACTCATGGCATGTCAGCAGTAGACCAGAACATAGGTCTGATCATCAGGCCCCAGAATCCTAGAGCTGCAGTCACATGTGCCCGACAAGAGCTAAGATCCCCACAGTGTTCCTTTAGATTCCCCCTGTTTTGTTAGTGCATTTGTATCTTTACTGAGCAAACATTTTGAGTGTCTGTATGCTCCTAACACAACTTTAGATGTTGGCAGTCAAGCTGTGAAGGAAACCTAAATAACATAATGATATTGTAGCGCTAGTGTTTACATGCTGAGTTGAGCATGTGTGTGTATATATACATATATACATATATATGTGTAATAATAATATCATATATATTAATAAGTAATAATATATTAATAAATAATAATAATAACAACAACAGTTTCTAGTGACAGGATAGCAGCAAAGTATGTTCAGAATCCTTTGCAGAATTATTATCTGCGTTATCAAGAGCTAGCTATAGAAGTATAAACAATGCTGACAAACAAAATAGGAGACAATGTCCTGGTTAAGGATCCCAGAAGGGTTAGAGAAGTAGGGGAGGCAGCAATGTCGGGCCAAGAATACCTCAGTGAAGCTGGACATGTACAAGGACACTACACGCAACCTGAAGAATAAGTTTTCTGAACTAGCATCAACTTAATTTTAAAGTGTTCTCTGTTCATGCTGAAACTGGCCATTTCTGCTCTTTCTTTGAATACACACATTGATCTTTATCCTCAGCACTCATAAGTGCTTCAGTGAAGCAGGGCAGTGGGAGCCCTGAACCTCTCCCCACCAAGATGCCACACCTTCCTGGACAACTTTCTCAGTCAGCACAGGCTTATTTCTAGCCAGTGCTCATACAGTTGGTGTGGTTTTACACATCTGAGCCTTTGGGAAGATCGTACGGCTAAGTGGGGTTTTATTTAGCACAATACATCTTCCTAAAGGACAAGTTGAGAACGTTACATTGCAAGATTTGGGGAGATGTGGTAGAAAAGGCAATTAACTGCCTTCATTTCAAAATAAAAACTGCCTTGCTGTCATAGAACATTTCCCATGAAACTCCTTCACAACTGGCAAACTCTGGGCCCTACATTTCATGGGGAAAAGGCATTGAGGTGTTTTGTTCTGAATTCATGCTTTTAGCTTGTATACAGCATCATTGCCAGAGGATTTTCCACTCATCAATGGAAAAATGTCAGTAGCTGCTAATGTAGAGAGAGAACATGCCATTTAATGGGGAGTTGAGTTGTATTCTGTCCTCATAAGAAAAAATACTTCACTCAAGTTGGAAAATATACTTGAGGCCCTTATTTCTTAAAATTCCTCTTACAGATGTTACCATAATTAATTGAACAAAATACCAACTTTATCTCCATTCTTTTCTGATTAGAATGTTGTATAGTATAAAGAATAGTATATGTGTGCACATGTGTGGGTTAGTGTGCGTGTGCGTGTGCGTGTGCATGTGTGTGTGCGTGTGTGTGTGTGTGTGTGTGTGTGTTTACTTAGTATTGAACTGAGGGCTTTGCACATTTTAGGTAGCCTATTACCATTGAGCTACATTCCCAGCACTTTTTAAATTTTCATTTTGATACAAGATCTTGTTATTTTCCCATGCTTGCCTTGACTTCAATATGTAGCCCAGGCTGCCCACAACTTCAAATTGTCCCACCTCAACCTTCTGCCCAAGTAGTTGGGATCATGGAAGTGCTCCATTACTGCAGTTCTTCAATTTGAACAGTGAGGGGTTCATGGCTTCATTATCCTTTCTGAGGTAATTGACTATATGTAGAGCACAGACACATATGAAATAACTTCATTCCTTTATCTATGTTGCTTCAAATCCAAATTTAGATTTATAACTGTTGACTTTTCTATTTAAGTCAACTTTTCTATTAAAGCAACTTTAAATAGCAAATGTTTTCTAATTTCCTTCCACCCTATACTGAGAAACCCACGGAAACCAATTTCCAGACCAGTGTGAAAATTTCTCCAATAGCATTGCATGTTGGCTTCAGACTGGTCTTACCATATGCTAGAAAATGACAATTGTAAGATGTTCAATGTGCAGGAAAAGACAGAGCCATTGGTCACCTAGTTGCAATGACCAAGGGTAGTATGGAATGCTATTATATAAGAAAGTGATAGATAACAGGTAGGGAGGTGGTGGTGCTGGGTGTGGGGCTAAAAAATTAACATTATGTGCAGCCAAAGATCTCAATCTCAAATCCATGAAAAAGATGCCATTATGCACAGAAGAGAAAACCTGTGTCAAGAAATGTGGGTAGCTTACCAGACACTCTGCTTCTAAATACATGAACCAAGTTTAATACTAAAGCAAAGCTTCAGAAACCAACTCAAGCTGTGGCCTCGTGAGGTTGGAAAAATTACATCTCTCTGCCTTTATCTCCTTAGCTGTTAAGTTTTGTACATTTGTGCTGCCCTGATTTGATTGTGTGAGTACTATCCAAAATAATGCATTCAAAGTACTAAGTGAAATAAACACCCACACTATCAGCACACAGCAAGCTAGCGCTACAAGATAGAGCAGTTTATTTACACCACAACTTCCTTAATTGGCAATGTATCATCTGAAGCTCCAGAATATTTGATGCTCCTTTAAATAATTTAAATATGATGATGTAAAAACTAACACTTCAATACTGATCTACCCAAGCCAAGTAGCTATACATGATATAATTGCATTGCCATACAGAAGAAAAAACATGTATATTTTCTCAATGCTGGCTCAAATTATTCTCTTAAGCTACTATGAATTTGACCTGGTGAATTATTTGATTAAGTCTATTTTAGAGAAGTTTATGGGCAAAAGGATCCATAATTCCCCTGGAAATGGACTGGTTTGATATCTTTACAAAATTGATATGTGAGCTGGAGCAGATTGGGAGGAAAGATCACTCCATTTAAAAATCATCCTACTGCTTCTATCATAGTGCCTACGTGGTTTTAAGGCTGGTGGGTTACTAATAGAACTGGGCCATCAAACCATAGTTTCACATAACTGCATACACATACATATTCAGTAGTGATGTGTGTACCTGAATACTTTACAGTCGAGAGCACGCCACTGACCTTGAAGAAGTTCTGTGGTAAGTCTACTCGGGTTTGAAGATTGCTCTGAAATTTATCATCATGTATGATTTGAAAGTTTATTTAGAGTCAGTGACCTTGATTTCTTTCACCATGAAATGGAGATAACAGCCATTTAAATAATTATGGTCATTGTGAGTATTGAGTTTATATAGCAGATCTGTAGAAGTCAGTTAATAACATTAACAGCTATTGAAAAAATTACGGGAAGCGCCATCTTGACTTTCATTTTTTAGAAAACATTCCATGGAACGAATCCTTCATTGACAGACAAAAATATGCTACATTGAACTTCAAGTGTGTTCCAACCTTGTGGAATTAAAATACTAATATGTGTTCTCAATACTGCTGTACATTGTTCTGACAGTCTACTTAGAGGCTGCTGGCAAAGGCGGGATCAGAATATCCAAGTGCTGTGGAGTTATAAAATGATACCGACATCTGATATAAAAATGGATTTGAGAGAAAGCGAGGAGGGGAGCTTCCTCTGAGGGTGCCGTTCACTTTAGGAGAAATTGAAAGACACTGATGACAAGGATTAGAATTTTTTTTCCAAGCTAAAGAGTAGCATAGAGTCATTTATGACTGTCATATTTGAACACACAAAATTAATTTTTTCAGAAAGTCGATTTGCTTTATGGATAGCCTCTGTTTCTTTTCTTTTGCACCTTCCTAGGTAAAGTATAGTCTTCTAAACTTTTCTGACAGCCCTTCCAACTGGAAATCCTCAGCCATGTCAGAAATTATTAGTTCAGCCACAATTGTGCTATGTGATATTGCATATTTAGGTTAAGAGTTTCCATCAATGCAAATGCTAAAATATTAAAGTACTTTAAGGATCCTTCTTGAGGGATACTCAAGAGGAATCATATTTTAAAACTAAGTGGCTTTCTGCTCTTTGCAGAATATACTGGAGGGATCTACCACAGAGAGAAGAATGGTGCCCTTGGATCTCCTAGGTCTGGCCAGTGAATTGGAGTAAGGGAATTACAAAGCATTTAATGTTAAAGGGTACCTTCCATCTCCTCAGGGAAACTGCTTACACATGAAAAAGAGGAGCTAAGGAACTGTACCATGAGCTAGAGTAAGAATACTAGTTTCACAGAGGACTTCTGCAGCATCATAATCAGCTAGGGCTGTATTCAAAATAGAGCTGGTGGGGTGCTGTTCCAAAAGTATAACACCCAGGTATGGGGCCAGTTAGCTATATTTTACTCAGCTGTCCAGTTGACTATGATGAGGACTATAGCTTAAGAAAATTTACACTGCATTTTAATGGTTGCAATGCCTAACTTAGAGGGTGTGTTCTTATATGATATGCTAAGCCTCTTTCTATCAGAGTCCTTCTCTTTATGACTGAAGAGAGCAACAATCTACTGTGCATCCAACTGTGTCCCCATGCAACAAGCCAATGAGAAACTATTCAAACTATAACTCCAAACATACCTTTATCTGGCCTAAGAATCTGAAGGTAAAGGTAGTACTCTTTCAGAGTGCTGGTGATCGTCTCACTTCTTATGTGCACCCATAACATGCCCAATCTCATCTGATAATTGTCTCAAAACTCTGATCCTCCTAGAACCTCTGAAAGCCATTCAGACTCATGCCTCTAACCTCAGAGTTTGTAGAAACACTCTGCCGGCTTGATTAATAACAAGTTACCCCTATACATCTTTACCTGTCCTACTGATAAACAATTTCAGAGAGTGTCAAACATCTTTGAAAACACACATATCCCCTGCCCAGGAGATACCCAATACATCCTTAACTACTCTGTAATTTCATGCATATTGCTTTGAATTCTTGATGAGTATTTTGAAGTGATGAGAATGGAAGAAATAAGAATTAATACATATTGTATTTAATCACTAAAAGCAGATTGCTATTATTGAACTCTGAATAATATGTAAATTGTCCCTTTTGATTGGCTTAAATTGGTTTACTTTGATTCATTATAATTCTCTCATAAAATTATTGTAATTGTCCCTTTGCAAACAAATCAGGTACATGTTTTTAATCAGCGAATGCCTGGAGATTCAACGAGAGTTCCTGCTAGGAACAGAGGCTGATTTACCATCAAGCTAATAAACAGAGAGCAGTTCTACAACCGGGATCTAATTTTGGTCCCGTAAAAATCTGTTCCTAAACTTTGCTCAGGGAACATTCTCTGTCAATGGACAGATTGCTGTCCAAGCTGAACTGGGTAGAAGCCTTTCTGTTTTTGCTCAGTGAACACTGAACCAGAATGAGGACCTGTGTCAGTTGTAGAATAGATAGAAACTGTTTCTGTGGAGGCGCCTTGACAGTTGCCAGTGGTTTGGGATTAACATTAGCCTGGGCTGTCAGTCACTGCTTTAGCATTTTAGATTTTCTTTCTCTTGAATAGAGAAAGACAAGAAGCACTTAGCAGCTTACCATAATATTAGGCAGTGGGACAGACATGCAGTCACACTCTTATGTAAATTTCTAAATGCTTACAAAAGAAAAACAGCACTTTTACATTTGGTCAATTTTGGCACCAGACATTTAAAAAAAACAAGACCAAAAACTGTTGAGTTTAAACTGGGGAGTAGGAGCAGAGGTTGGGGGGGGGATCTTGATTCAGAGCTGAAGTCAATACCAAATACTACTATCTCTGATTTGATTTGTTTTTGTGTCTTCTTTCTCTGGGGTCAGGAACAATAGCAAGATTAACATCTTCATTTTAGTAGAGGGATTTTATTTTTTTTTAACCAATGAAGGAGAAAAACAGATGCAGTTGTAAACATTACCTAGTTTAAGTAGGCTTGGATGTTATAACTAATTTTGGAATTCCTGAGGAATATTTTCATGACTACTATTGTCTTTTTGATAGTGTTTTAATAGCTGGTATGCTGCAAGCAATGCTTGAAAAATCAGTCTCCTCAATGGAAAGCAAATTATGAAGGAGAAGAAGCCCCGTGAGTCTCTCAACAAGGGTAGCAATGGGGACAGTCACCATTCAACCAAATTCGAACATACATGTCCAGTTAATTTATGATTTCAGACCCATTGTCTCTTTTACAAATTTACTGTTTAGTTTTTATACATGATAATCTTAACCTCAATTTTCTGAACTATGAAAATATCTAACCAATATCGTAGAAAGGATTTTCTCTGGAAAGACACCTTCCCTGGACCCATCTTGCTTTCTTGGAATGCGAAGGGAGACTGATTTTGCTGGATGGAGTGGAAACCAGCTGCTTTGAAACATGAGGGAAGCAGTAGAAAAGGAATGCTGATGGGTGATTTGCTGATTGTTTTCACTTTTAACAAGAAACCAGAATACTTTCTCATTAAATTATGAGATCAGTTTCCTAAGACTGAGCTCACAAAGCTCACAAAAGACTGATCTCAGCCACAAGAATTCAGAAGTTAATCAAGATCAAATCTATTATTTTTAGATGTATTTATTTATTTATTATATGTAAGTACACTGCAGCTGTCTTCAGACACCCCAGAAGAGGGCGTCAGATCTCATTACAGGTGGTTGTGAGCCACCATGTGGTTGCTGGGATTTGAACTCAGGACCTTTGGAAGAGCAGTCAGTGTTCTTACCCGCTGAACCATCTCTCCAACCCCCCTATTATTATTCTTATATTCTTCGAAAATGATTTCAACCTGTAATGACATAGCTGGCAAATTTTATATTCATTTAAAGTTATTATTTTTTTTCTTTTGCATGATAGTGTGAATAGAGCACATAGTTGTCAAGTGTGAAGTTATTTTTACACATAAGATGTTGTCGCAGAGGGGAGGACACAGCAGATACCTAAGCAGAAAGCCCTTTTGTCAGCTGACCACTCATGAAATCAGATCTGCATTATCTGAAAGAAGAATGCAAAGAGTCCATAGTAGGGTATGATACACACGCATAGTTGATAAAGTGAGAGAGTTCATCAAATTCTGCCTTCACTGAGGTGTTTAATATGTGAACTTTGCATCACCCTGTCCTCTTTCCTGTCTCTCCCAGTGGAGACACACTATCAAAACCACAGACTCTCCTTCAAGTCTCCTTTTACCCTAATATGGAATTCCTTTCTGAAAGGAAAAATATTGACTCTGGAACCCCAAGACTGAGTTCTCAGCAAGAAGGAGCTTTTCCTGCCCCAGTGAGACGAAGAACAGGGAGTAAGAGACAAAGACAGGAGATAGAGGATGAAGGAGATGGGGAAGGAACAAAGGAGAGGAGAAAGACAGTTTTTGTCCCAGAGCTGACCTGAACAAAGCACTGCTTCTGGTTAGAGAGGAGACTGATGTGGCATATAGGAAAATGGTGGTTTATAAAGCTAAAGGGCAACCCCTGTGTTAGGGTGAGGTGTTTAACTTTAATTGGGGATATTAATTAGGTGAGGGGGGATGCAGTTGTTTGCTGGGTTTCAACACTTTGATAGCTAGCGGACTTTGGTAATCAGCCTCAGGAGAAGGAAGTGGCCAAATAAGGGAATAGGCTTGAGTGGCTAACTTTAGGAATGTAATCTAATGGTCTTTAGCAAGGGAGAGGGAATCAGGGAGAAGGGTGAGGCCTGCCAGAGCCACGCTTACCTCACTCAAGCTGGTGCAAGTCCCTTCAACTTCCACAGTAGATCTACTCTTACTCATCTGCGCTTGACTTTTTCATATTTGCCATCTTCTACTGCATCCAGGCTAACAGTTTGTACTCTCTTAATTCAGCCTTTACTTGTCAGGTAAAGAAATTAGAAAGAAAAATCAATCAAATAGGACCCTACCTTAGTGACTATTTAAAACGCTTTCAGAATTTCACTCTGTTTAGACTATATACACAGGATCTATGAGTCAGCTGTCTGTCTACCCCATGCCACACCACCCCCATACACCCACCTAACACTTGCTCCTCCATAATAAAACCCTTCCTTTATGTTCCATACCTCGGGCATTTAAGAAATAGTTCTATTACTACAATTATTGGGATTATTTCAGCACTACTAATTCATTTTGGTTTTTAACTATCTTGGTTATTTATTTATTTATTTATTTACTTACTTATTTATTATATGTAAGTACACTGCAGCTGTCTTCAGACACTCCAGAAGAGGGCGCCACATCTTGTTACAGACGGTTGTAAGCCACCATGTGGTTGCTGGGATTTGAACTCAGGACCTTCACAAGATCAGTCAGTGTTCTTAACCACTGAGCCATCTCTCCAACCCTCCTATCTTGGTTTCAAAGATTCCTCCTTAACTGTCAATTGTAAAATATTCTCTACTCAAACCAGTTTACTCCTTAATATATAATCTCATTTTATAAGCTTTACTAATAAATAACAATTATGCCTTTCTTACTACTAGCTTATCTGTTTAAATTAGTAATACTTGTCCAACAAAATTTGAAAAAAAAATTTGGAGACAGATTTGGTCAACACTGTTTAAGCTACATTTATAACATCCTAATGATGCTCAACACCTATTTGGCATTGAATTTCTTGTGAAAGTTAACAAGATATGTTAATGTATTTCTGTAGTTGAGGTGTGTGTGTGTATGTGTGTGTGTTATGTTTCTTTAATAGCTATTTTAAATATGATTGTGAGTGCAAATTTGATCCTTAGTGTTGACATTGGGACTCTTGTATATGAGAATCATGGGCCAGATCAAAAGGAAATGCAGATTGGACTGGAAAATTAATTTGGATTGATAATTTTGGCTTTACCAGTAATAAGAAGTAGTGCAAAGAGTGTCATGTGTTCTGGGCTTCTGTGGCTTAGATTTCCATGAGCAAATATCAAGATGATTTTGAAATAATTACTGGAAATATGCTACCTGAAGCAGAAAGTTGTTTCAATATGTGTAAGATAAATTCCCCACTGGGTTACTCTAAGTTTTACCTGCATGGTATAGTGGAGAATAGACACATGGACTTCTGCAGTGAAGATTTCCTGCTTCGTGGCTTAGCTCTCATTATGTCATGGTATGGCATATTGTGTAACATTTACAGAAGCATTCTCCCACTCTTTTGTTTGAGATGAGTATCTTGTTTAGGTAAGACTTTGAAAAAAAATCTCTTGATGGGTTCTAAATTATAGTCAGAATAGGACCTAGATTTCCTGAGAGTATGTCCCATTCCCTAATGCTAGAACTTAATAGGACATTTGTAGTCAAATTACTTCCAGTTACTTTAAAAAAAAAAACACTCTAAAGTACATTTCCAGGTATTTGAGTAGAATTAATTAGTTCCTATTAATTAATTTGTTTTCATTATGGCTTTAATAACTCTGTTGTACCTCCAGTAATTCACTGTAATGGTGTGGACCTCATTTGCCTAGTGCAATACAATAGCCTATTGTGTGAATGGAGTTATTTTGTGATGTCAGTCAATTAACTAAGGTGATTTTTAAAGGCCTACCTAGTAAGCCACATTGTGCCAAGGCCTGGTAGGTACTCCCATGAGTGGTCAACTAGGTCTCTCTATTCACAACTTTTAAATATATGTGGGAAGAAGAGATCAACTTAGAACTATCAAAAGTGACTATAATGTGCAATTAAGATCCTGTAAAAAACTAATCTGAATAGAAAGTTATAGGGACACTCCTATGAAAGCTAATAGCAAATTCAGCACAGGCACATTCTCATAGTGTTTATCCGATTTAGTTGGACAACCTTCTGATGTTTAACATCTTTCAGAATACCTACTTTTAGTTATTAGAGTTTATGTAGTGCTTGGGGGGAGAGAAAAGAGAGAAGAGAATAGAGAAGAAAAGAACAAAGTGCTTGAAAGTGCTTACTAAACTGCTGGGTCTGTATCCATATGTTTCTTTTAATCCTAATGGTTATCTTTCGAAATGGACCTACCTGCTTTCATAATTGAGAAATCTAGACTTAGAGGAGGAAAGAGCTTGCACCAAATAGCTCATTAGGAAATGCTTGAGACAAACTCTTCTCTTCTCACCCGGCTCTCTCTGCAGTGTCATATAGTTACTACTGTTGTACAGTTTCAAAGTCTCTAATAGACTACAAAGAGAGATTAATATAAAAATAAATTGGTTAGCTCCCCCTAGTTTCTTTTATTTGTAGTTTACTCCAATGAGCTTAAAATTAGCATGATAGAATGGGTCTCCTTAGAAAAGGGCATGGTAACGGCTCAGCCATCTTCAGAGAAGCTTCCTCCTGCAACAGATGGGAACAAATACAGACATTATGAAGAGAATAGTCAGGCTCTAAATGGGATGTCTCCATCAAAACTCTCCCCTCAGGGGTCAGGAAACCCTTCAGGAGAGGAGGCAAAGTAGGTATAAGAGCCAGGTGGATGGAATGATGGAGGATACAAGACCCTCTAAGTCAACATGGTCAGCACGCTCATGAACTCACAGAGACCAAAGCAGCATGCACACTGCCTGCATGCGTCTGCACCAGGTCCTCTGCCTGTGTGTTGTGGCTTCCTGTTTAGTGTTTCTATGGGATTCCTGAGTGTGAAAACAACCGGGTCTTTACTTCTTGCGCCTTTTCCTGGGCTCTTTTCCATCTGCTTGTTTGTCTTGTGTGTCAATGCTGGTGTGTTAAATTTTTTCTTTGTTGGAGTAGTTATTTTTTTTATTTAATCTTTATTTATTTATTTACACTCCAGATTTTATTCCCCACCACCCACCCTGGTCCACCCTCTAACTGTTCCACATCCCATACATCCTCCCCACACCTGTCTCCATGAGGATGTCCCCATCACCCACCTCCCACCCAACCAGACCTCTAAACTCCCTAGGGCCTCCAGTCTCTTGAGGGTTAGGTGCATCATCTCTGACTGAACCCAGACCCGGCAATCCTATGCTCTATATGTGTTGGGGGCCTCATATCAGCTGGTGTATGCTGCCTGGTTGGTGGTTCAGTGTTCAAGAGATCTTGGGGGGTCCAGATTAATTGAGACTGCTGGTCCTCCTATAGGGTCGCCCTTATCTTCAGCTTCTTCTAGCTGTTCCCTAATTCAACCACAGGGGTCAGCTGCTTCTGTCCATTGGTTTGGGTGAGAATATCTGCATCTGACTCTTCAGCTGCTTGTTGGCTCTTTCGGAGGGCAGTCATGCTAGTCCCTTGTGAGTACTCCATAGCCTCAGTAATAGTGTCAGGCCTTGGGACCTCCCCTTGAGCTGGATCCCACTTTGAGCCTGTAACTGGACCTTCTTTTCCTCAGGCTCCTCTCTATTTCCATCCCTTCTTTTCTTCCAGACAGGAACAATTATGGGTCAGAGTGGTGACTGTGCAATGGCAGCCCTCTCCATCACTTGATGCCCTGTCTTTCTGCTGGAGGTGGGCTCCATAAGCTCCCTCTCCCTACTTTCAGGCATTTCATCTAAGCTCCTCCCTTTGAGTCCTGAAAACCTCTCACTTTCCAGGTCTCTGGTACATTCTGGAGGATTTCCCCAATCTCCTACCTCCAGAGGTTACCTGTTTCCATTCTTTCTGCTGGCCCTCAGGGCTTTTCCCTCACCAGTACTAGATCATGTTCCTTTCTTCCCCTAGCCCCACCCCAGCCACTCTCCCTCCCAGGGCCCCTCCCCCCCCCC
>JADRCD010140964.1:1945-29380 GCA_019843815.1 Montemys delectorum | reverse complement strand
TATATATATATATATATATATATATATATATATATATATATATATACATACAGGAAGTTCCAAGGAAATAATCAAGATACTAGGTGAAAACAATAATCAATGGTGGAAATGTCAGTTATCCAATCCCTCCTACAGTTTACTATAGTCCTGCTCCTATTATAAAGAGTATGTGAGAGAGGGGAGAAATACACTCACATGATCTTCCCAAGCCCTTGTAAACTTGAAGCCACTATATAGATAAACCACTGCCTTCCAGGTAGGTAAAGTAACTGCATCTCAAAGCTAGCTGAGAGGCATAGATGCTGCAGAGAAGTAAAAGTGTATTCCGGGAGAACAGATTTGTTAAGAGAGTTGATTTAACTTTACCCCTGCCAAAGTAAAAGGGGAAAGAATGAGTCCCCTTAACCTTGTAAAAGACAGGCCCTTAGTGTGTGCCTCCCAAGTATATCCAGTAAGCTACTACCTTTATTGAGTATGATATCAGATCCTTTGGGATGTTTTCTGTCTTCTGCAGGAGCCAAACAAAAGCAATTACTTCCATGAGACCGGTGACATAACGCTCTATGTCCCACGATCCACATAAGAAATGCATTCAAGAAAAGCCAGGAGAAAGCTCTTTCAATCCTCTCCAGGGATTTTATCCAAAAGTGAAAGTTACTATACTATGAAGAGTTGAAGAGAATCAGGCTGAGCCAGAGGAATGGCTCAAATATACTGATCTCTACACAGTAGCATGCAGACGTGTATATACTAGTTCGCAGTACTGGGGATCTGCAGGCACTGGGGAATCAGAACCTTCACAAAGCCACGTACCATGGAACTGTAAGTGATGTCAACCAACGAGGGCATCATAATATAACACATGGCACCAAGTGCACCTAACCTCAATGTAACCAGAAAGATACTGCACTGGTGTTCTGTACATCACAGAACGAAAAATAAAAAAATCCACAGAACTAGATTTGAAAAAGATTAGTTAAGGAAAGCCAAACATTGAAACATACACCAAAGCCATAGTGTAAAGAGAACATTCTTCTCTTGATTTACTTTTAGCACAGCTCTCCCAACATAGTTCATGGTTTTTTGTTTTTTGTTTTGTTTGAGTGGGGGGCACTGGTTGTTTTTTGCAAAGAGCCTGACTTTTCCTCATGTATTTCCCTTCTAATTTTAGCCAATAGAACAATGTTGTTAATTCTCTGACTCCTGACAGGTACTTACACAGCAAATCCTAGAGACTAGAGCCTGCCCGCTGGTCACTATGCTCAGTTTCCTCCCATGGATTACAGCACTGACTTCCTAATGATATGCCACGTCCTCTCAGAGTCTTTGGTCCCCTCGTCTTTCCATACGCAATGGTTTACCAAGACTATTGAGATGAAGTGACATGACTGTGTGCTAGTGTAGAATTCCTATCAGCAGAATTTCTCACACACATAGAATGGGGTGTGGGGCCACACCCACACATTAACAAGCCTTTCAAACTATGAACAAAGGCTAATGTACTTTAAAAAATAAAGTTGCCAGCTCACCTGCACTATCATAGCTACAGTCCCCTGAAGGACGATGGTCCAAAATGCAGGGGTGTTTTTGGTTATTTTGTTAACATAATTCCATTCATATTCAGCAACTAAGTTTGCAAGGCTTTGGATAATTTTATGCTTTGTTTATAAATATGTAAAAAGAATTGAGAATTCTATGATGATTCAAACTAGCAAAAAAAAAGAATTGAGAAAAGAAAGTAAGTTGAAAATGAAAACTTACAAAATATTTTATTCTAATGGAAGCAACAATATACATATACTATATGTAATATATATAACATATACACATAACATATACATATACTATATGTATAACATATACATATACTATATATATATATAACATATACATATACTATATATAGTAACATAGAAGGCAGAAATACAGTGGAAATTCAAGGGTGGTTAAGCACAGCACAAGGGCATGTAAAATACAAGACAAGGGGAGATTTTATAGAGCAGTCACTTTGGTTATATTTTAAGACTTTATTAATGCTATAAAATTCAGACACTATAAACCTGGATTCTTTGTCAAAACTAGGCCATCATATGCAGACGGGAAAAAATGGATCTATATGTAAAAAAAAAGCAGATGTAAACCAGTTGAAATTCTCAAGAATGATTACACAATGATCATTTTAGAAAACATAACCAAAACTGGCATAAAATGATAAATACTCAACATATTTTTGAAAGTTATACTGTTTTGGGATAAAGCAGAGGACTTAGGGATGCCTAATTCTCTCTGCTCATTGTTTTCTTCTCTCTCTTCTCTTCCTGTTCCTCTTCTTCGCGCCCCTTTTGACCATTAGGTCAAACTCTCTTTTGTTTATGCTCATTGCAAAGCCAAAGAAGGACTTCATTCCTTTCTGCCCCTAGTTCATTCATCAAGTGTCCCCAAATCAGCATTTCCAACCTACATATTATCCTTGGCATAAACCCTCATTCAACCATATCTATCTTAGTTTGCTTTTACAAATGCATAAACTAAAATTCTCCTAAATAGTGCACACCACACCTTTAAATTAAAAATAAAAAATAAAAGAATCGCTTCATCTCTTTTATTTCCGGCTCTCAACATATTAACCATTGCACAGTTAATTGTCCAACTCAGAACCCTAGGCATGTCCTTGATTCCCTACACACCTCAGGTCAACCTAAGATCCTTTCACTAACAGATCCTAAACAATTATTTAATGTATTTCCTCTGGTTTGTTCCCCACAACTGTGGCTCGTATTCTCATCATTTCAGAGCCTAACAACAGTGTCCATACTGTCTTTCTTGATACTAGAAATCTTTCTGGTACCTTGTAACCTAGTAACCTTCACTCTCTGCTCCAATAGTTGTCATCACCTTCTCTGTAAAATTTGTCAAAGACCAGAGAGTCATATGACTCCTGTCCACCCCGGAAGCCACTGCATCACCTTCCCCCTGGGGAATGCAGATGTCTCAGAGTTCCCTACAGGCCTACAGTTGTTCCTATCTCTACATCTCTGTGCCTGGATCTCCTGTCCTCAGTCTTCAAGTAATGGTCTCATGTCCTTCAATGAAATGCTCCCTGTTCATCTCTAAACTTCAGTGTGCTTTGTGTTCTGTGCCATTCAGTCTGCTTTCCTGTAATTATAGAATTACAATATTTTAACTGGCAATTGCTTTGTCTAACTGTTGGATTTTTCTATCTTAGTTTTAACTGGTGGACATTCATTGAGCCTTGGCTGCACAGTCATTAAAAAACAATTCACGAGGCTGGATGGTGGTGGCACACACCTTTAATCCCAGCACTTGAGAGGCAAAGGCAGGTAGATTTCTGCGTTCTAGGCCAGCCTGGTCTACAGAGTGAGTTCCAGGACAGCCAAGGTTACACAGAGAAACCCTGTCTCAAAAAAAAAAAAAAACAAAAACAAAACAAAACAAAACAAAAAAACCATTTCACGATGAAAATTTACATCCAATACAGTGCCATGTTTATATAAGTATTTCTCTTTGAAATATCATATGCTAGCTGGAATAGGAGGCATGTGCTTTTAATCCTAGCATTAAGGCCATGAACACAGAAAATCATGAACTGGAGATCCACCTAGGCAACATAGTAAGACCATTTCTGGAAGAAACATCATATCCTAGAGTTTGTTATTTCAGTAAGAGCTCCTTTTCAGCTAATTATCTAAAGGAGAATGCCAAGAGGCAATATTAAAATAACTTTTCCTCTCACCACACTCTCAATTATCATCAAGGCCAATCAACTTTATATTCAGACATTTAAATTCCCCCATTTTTTATCCATTGTACAATCATGTTAGTTTTGATGAATTGTTTTTATCTAGATAGGTGCAATATTATTCTAAATGCCTTCAGTGTAGCCTGGATCTCTCCACACCAAGCTTCACATTATATACTTTTTTTTTTCAAAATCTAAGGCCATTTTCATGTCCTCCTTTGCAACCTATCACCTACACACACACACACACACACACACACACACACACACACACATACCACAGAAAGAAAGATAGAGACAGAGACAGAGACAGAGAGAGAGAGAGAGAGAGAGAGAGAGAGAGAGAGAGAGAGAGAGAGAGAGAGAGACCAATGAATTACAGACTACAGCTTGACTGCATAAGGGAAAGACAATAGAGATAATGTGGATTTTAGCAGCATATGAGCCCATAAATATAAAGAGGACACATGGGGTGTTATATAATAGTCAGAAGTAGCAGTTGCATACACTTCAGAAAAGTGTGAATTTACCCCCAAGAAAGCAAAAAACAGTTAAAAAAAAAAAAACAGAAAAGGGATCATAGAGCAATATACTCTACAGGAATTTACATGCAATGTATGCAGAATAAATGACATTATCAGGGATGTGTTGAAGGATAAGATTCATTATGTTCTTCCTCTGATCCTCACTCCCTCCTTCATCTTTCACCTTAGTATTTCATATCTAACCAGCTTGTGCTCTATTTCTCCTTATGATAAGTTCATGCTACATAATTAGTTTATATCTGTTCTCTTCATTCCTGTTTGTCAATTCCTAGAGTTGTATGTGGTAATTAGAAAGTGCCTGACAGATATTTGCTTAATGGATTTGCTGAATTCAGTATGGATATAAAAGTCAGTAAATTAACTTTTCATACAAACAGTGAAAAGAATGCAAAAATCATTTCCCAAGTTCTAAAAAAAAAAAAATTACAGTTTTCATTCTTATCTCTCTTTGGAAAAGCATTTCTCCCAATGCCCACTGTGTGTTCTCACTGTACCTTCACGCTCATTAAGTGGATCACATTCTCTGCCCCAAGAATCAGAGTGTGCACTCTTCTGTTTCTGTAAAGAATTTTCTTCTGCCACTGCTTACTCTTCTTCTATAGTTCATGGCCAATTTAAAACCAAGTTCTCGTTTATACATAGTGAGGAGTGCTCCCTTGAGGTTCCCAATAGTCTTCTGTAGCCTCCAGTGTTGCCATGGAAGCCTGACACTCTTTGCAGGGTACCCAAAGGTCTACCTCAGTAACTGTGCATTTGGATCGTTGTTCTTGGTCATCTTTCCCCACAGTATATTAGCCCTATAAGGTCAGGAACTATTACTTCTACCTTTGTCTTTTACAAAAGTTATCAAATCTGACAAAGTACAAACCATATACTTGATATTCAATAAAAATTAGTCTTTTGAATGAGTAATTTCAGCCATCAGTAGCCTCTAAGAAATACCACCTACCAGTAAGTGGAGAAACCCTCATATTTGAGTTTTTAGTACACCTAAAGGTCACCCTCCCTACAACATGGTGTTTACCTTGTGGGCCTAGATAAAGCTTGCACACAGCCAGAAAGAAACAAAGTAAAAACGGAATTGTCTAAGAAAAGCTGAAAAATAATAGAAATAAAGTTAATTATGAACAAGAAAACTAGCAATTCCTTTAAGTACTGGCCAGGCTTGTGCCTTGCTCTGCTTAGAGGTTTGGAAAGCATTTAGTGCTTTTCATTGTCAGTTTTCTTGCACTTCTCAGCACTTCTGTCATTTAAATTGGGGAAAAAAAAACACAAAACACAGAGACTTTGATGACTAAAAGAACCAGTGCCGCCCACACCCAGAAGCCTATGCCAGAAATTGCTGATTGTGATGGGAACTGCTTTTTCAAAGTCAAGAAGCTAGCTTTGATCACATTGCTGTGAAAGGCCCCATGAACTTTGCTCATTGTTGTAATTCTTGTGTGATCAGTTAATTACAACACCTTTTCCACATCTGAAAGTGAAGAATGAACCAGATCCAGTGAGGTCCCTATAGCAAGACAGGATTCCTTTTAACCTCATGGTCTAGATAAAATACAGGCTTTTTTTTTTTTCTATAACTCATTTGATGGAAAAGAGTTTTTCTGTTTAAACAATCATAGCAAGAGCAAAAAAAAAAAAAATATCCGTGGGCAGCAACTTTTCCCATTGCACTTAATTGTATATGTGGTTCTTTGTTAATGTGTCCATGTGTCACTTTGTCTGTGTTTCCTGTCTCTAGCCTTTGTTTTATTTTCTTGAAAATGTGTTTTGAGTGAAACGTGAACAAACAAACAAATAATAAATAAATAAAGCACAGCAGACTTGAATATAAACATGAAATCAAATGTTCCCCCAAGACCTAGCTTCAAAACATCTAGGACAAGATATCTACTGGGAGTAGAAGAAAAGAATTTAATCACCTGAGAATTTAAATATATGGGCACTGGGGAGCAAAAACAAAAGAATGCTGTATTGATTTGGGTGGGAAAATTGAAATAATAGAAATGGCTTCGTAAGACAGCCAGGCAGCAGAACTGTCTGGATAGCTTACGATGTCACCTTCTCCACTTGTATAAGTGTCCTTTATACAAGGCTTCTGCTTAGACCGTGTGTGTGTCCAGTGCACTACTTGCTGATGGAAACTGTCTCAGTGGCACATGGCCTCCACCCTCAACATCCTCTGCGTGTATGATTTCCCCTTGTATCCCTGAATCCCAACACTTCAAATTCTGTTACTGTGTCTCTACCTTGCAGAAGATAGAGTTCCTTGCTCCGTGTGAATAATACTGATTTATTTTTAAATCCTTGGCCAAAATATTCAACAACTGAAATATTCCAAAGTTCACTAATTGCTCTGGCCTTCTCTGGAAATTTCTCTGAAATCATCTTTGAAGATGTTCCCAAACACTGAGAGGAAAGGGAAGTTATACATCATTTCAAAGTAAACATTGTGTTGTAGATGAAGTAGACAGCCTATACTCTCCGTTAAAGCAGACAGCATATGCCTTCTCTGATGGCAGCTTTCAAACAGAAAACTAAGAATATTTGAATAAGGAAAATGAGAACTATGAATGTTTGCCAAATGGCCTATACTTGCAAATCATTGAAATGATTAGAAGGAATATTTATTTCATTGAAATACATATTTGATTTACTTTACAACCCTAGAATTATGACTGGGTACACTCTTGCGAGGATGTGTGTGTGTGTGTGTGTGTGTGTGTGTGTGTGTGTGTGTGTATGTGACATCTTATTTTTGTTTTGACAAAATTATATGTTAATCTAATGTAGATTATTAGCAGCAGGGGTGTCCCAGCACACCTGTCCCTGCACATTTTCTCCTCTGAGATATCATTTCATAACAGCTCATTCTGAGACAAAACTACTTGTGCAATAGTGCATGCTCATACTTTATTCACACATCAATTGTAGAGATTACACTTGATTCCTAACCTAACCTTTAATCTAAGGAATGCTTCAGCTTCCTGCCCCATGCATGGATCTCTCCCCTTGATGACTGCATTCAGTTCATCCACTATTTATCATGATTATGTAAGTACTATTGCAAAAATATAATTTATGTGTCCTTTTATCTCATGAATTAATAGTTGCCTCATTTTTTCTGTTTTCTTAATTTTTAAATAATATCTTACTACACTTCTCACCTGTACTAACTTCAGAAAATGATAGAAGGTAATATTTGTTTCACAAAACCATAATTTATATAAAATTATTTGTCCTTTCTTGCTTATCTAAAAAAATCATCATCTTATACCATATTGCTTTTATTTTATTTCTACATTTGAGACTATTTCTGCAGCTATATGGGCCCTAGATTTCTGCTTCTTGTTTTCTGGTAAGTTTAGATAATCTCTTCCATTCATGAACTTGTGAAAAAAAAAAATGTTCCTATCCCTGGTTCACAATTCTCTTATCTTTTTTTCTGATTCTTTTAAAATTTCTTTTTAATTTTATTTTTAATTTGTATTCTTTACATACATTACACCCCAATGTCAATTTCTCTTCCTTCCTTCCTCTCAGTACCCCCTGTCCCCCTCTCCCCTAGATCCATTCCTCTTCCATCTCTTTTCACAAATTAAATGGGAAAAATAAAGAGCAGACTTCCCAGGGATTTTAACCAAGCATGACACAAGAAAATTACAATAAGACTAGGAGCAAATCTTGCCTAATCAAAGGCTGGATGAGTCAACCCTCCTCATAGAAGGAAAAGGGTCCCAAGCCCAGGCAAAAGAGTTAGAGGGACTCCCCACTCCCACTGGTTTCTGATTCTTTGTTTGTGTGTTGTTTTTTTGTAAGAGTTTTCTTAAAACTCTTTATGTCAACAGGGCTTTGAAAATAAGAAAGGGGATAGAATGTGCTTAATTTACCATGCATTATCTTAGTAGGCTTAAACAATTACGGTAATAACATTTCTTGAAGGGATTACTAAGGTACTTACAACGTGAAACCAAATTTCACTGGCTTCCACAAGCAAAAAGCAAAAGCATATGTTTTAAGCAATCACCACCCTAGGAGGAAATGTGAAGGTGCAAGGGTGGACATGAATACATTTTGCTTAAAAGATTTGAGTTTCTTCTCTCAACTTCCATGGAGTCTTCTGTGCAGGAAAAGGTAGAAGTGGCAGTTCATGGGAGATTTCCCAGGAAAAATGTAGACATGTGGCACATGACATCCTTAGGAATGACAAAACAACAGAGGTTCATATCCTGTCACAGGCCCTGAATAAGCTAACCAAGCAGGCCAGGCATCTTTCCTCTAAGGTGGACCAGGGAAGGACTCAAACAGTAAATCAGGAGAAAACACAAGACTTGAATACAGAAAAATGGGATGTGATACAGGGCACAATGCAGTATTCATCCCAAAGTCAAACGTCCCAGATTACTATCCCTAATTTCACAGGTAAGGCTTTCTCCCTTCTAGAGAGAAAGCCGAAAGGCAGCTTAGTTGAAAGCACTTTAACTTAGAAAAAGCTAGTACTCTTGGCTTTATAAAAAGTTAGGGCTTTGGAGGCTCCGTGGGGACTTACTGCTCTTGCAAAGACTGTAGTTCAGTTCCCAGCACACACATGATGGCTCACAACTTCTATACCTCCAGTTTTAGGGGCTTCAATGCCCTCCTTTACCTCCACAGGCTCCTGAATGTATTTACATGATGCACATACGTTCAATTGAGTATATATACACACACACACACACTAAAAATCTTATGTTAGTTGGACATTTGATGCAAATTCTGAAGCCAGGGAATGGCTTCTTAAGAGTTACCGTAACCATTGTAAGAACAATATGAGATCCACTGTATACTAAATCATTTGACTATGTGTGTGGAGAGGCAAGGGTGGGGAGAGAGTGAGGGTGATCATATATGTTAGTACAACGCTTCCACAGAAATTAGTAAACTAACTGGCAAAGGTTCTGCGAACTGAACTCCCAATAATTTTTAATGGCTGAGCCATCTATTCAGGAGTACCTCACCCCGTGCCCCCCTTTTTACTTTTCATTGATTCTTTGTGAATTTTTGTTTGTTTGTTTGTTTGGTTGGTTGGTTTTTTGTTTTTTTTTTTGGTTTTTTTTGAGACAGGGTTTCTCTGTGTAGCCTTGGCTGTCCCGGAACTCACTTTGTAGACCAGGCTGGCCTCGAACTCAGAAACCCGCCTGCCTCTGCCTCCCAAGTGCTGGGATTAAAGGCGTGCACCACCACCACCTGGCTCTTTGTGAATTTTCTATCATGTACCCCAATACCACTCATCTCCTGATTCCCTCATACCCATCCTGTGCCCTTTGCTCCCCCTCCCAAAGAAAAAAATCTCACCATGGAAGGTGCATTGTATCACAGTGTGTTCCACAGTATTTTGCCCAAGCAACTTTATTTGCAAATTTTCGTTGCAGTTAGTTATTGATCTGGTTTGAGGTCTCTGGCTTCTGCTACATTATCAATACTAAATCTTCCCTGGGACTCCTCTCTGATACCCTGTTGTTGCCCTGTGTCATGGAGATCCTATAGCTTTGATCTGTAGGACCATTCCCTTTACACACTCCATCAGATGATACGAGGAACGGATGTTGAGGGGACCAACTCAAAGCCCTGAATCTGGATGTGGGTGATAGCTGAAACAGGCAGGTAGCTAGCTCTCCCGATAATATCTCACCAGGGCCAACTCTCACTTTTCTCAGGAAAGGGGTTTTTCTGCACTCATCTCCTTGGGATTAGCTCTCCTGCATGAATAGCACCAGAGCCAGCTCTGACATTCATCAGCTCAGCACAGTGCTGGGACATCAACACAACCTTAGACCAGGGACATCCTCCTGGCTTTTGTTGGTAACACAGGCTTCGGAAATTAACACAGACGCTAGATGCAGAAAGGTCATGGACCCAGGCCTCCCCCTACCCTGACCCCTGCGGCAGCATGGACCCTGACATGGACCCAGCATCAGCATGGGCCCGGATGTCACCATGGGTTCCGGTGGCAGTACAGGCCATTCAGATCGTCATGTTCCCCTCAAGGCAGCATGGTCATCAGACATCCACGTGGACTCAGGCAGCAGCCCAGACCACCATCATGTAGATGACCTTTGATGGCAACACTGGCCACAGATATCAGCATAGACCCCCAGCTACTGTAGGGTCATGGGCCCAAACATGGCCCTTGGCAGCACCCCAGGCCCAGACATCACCAGGGTCCCAGGTGGTTGTACAAGTTGCTCTCATATCCACTCGTTCCACCTCTCTCCACAGTGTAAGAAGTACTCAGCTTCACTTTCTCTTCCATCTTTCCCTCCTTCTCATCTGTCCATCATATATCCGATCATTGTAGTGCTGGCCGCTGTAGACATGTATCTCTTTCCTCCATCCTACCCAGGGCCCGGGTCTGGATGAGTTCTTGGATGTCTGTCACTCCTCATCCCCCTTTTAAAAATACAGGATGTACAATTAATTTCAAAGGGAAAATGTTCACTACAATAGAAGACAAAAAGACTTAGGAAATCAAATATTGTACATACATTGAAAAAGAGTTCTTTTTTTCCCCCCCCATTTGAAGAGAATTTAGTGTTCAAATCAAGACCATATCTTGGATATACATGCAATTTGGCATTTTTGTTTCATGTTCAAGTTGTATATATTGTTGTGTACATGATTCTGCACAGGCTTCATTTTGAGCTCAGACCTCTTAGGAGACCAAGTTGCCAATCTAGGAGTCCAGTGTCTTTTCAACTTCTCCCATAAACACTCACCTTGGCATGCTTGAATTTAATCATGAGATCTTCTTGCTCACTCCTCCTGGGGTACCTCCCTGGTGGCCCAAGATGTCCTTTCCCAAGCCAGAATGAGTTTGATGACCTTGACTTTATTCTCCTTTACTACACAGAACCAATAGTCTTTGGACATGTCCTCCGATTCTCATCTCCTTCCCAACAATTTACCTTATGTTGAAGATTAGGGCCATTATCCAGACTCAAAGCAGCACTCCCTCGAGGCTTTTCTGGGTTCTTTCTTCATGCTGTAACCCACTGATCTTTCTGCATTAATAATCGGTCATTTTCACATCCTTGCTTAGAATTTCTCCAGGCACTTCCCAACCTTAAGAATGAAGTTCAAATTCCTTAATCAGGTTTACTTAGCTGGCTGTCTCTGCAGTGCCAGGCCCTGTCCTCTGCCCCTTTCCCTTTAGATTCCAAGTTTAATCTTCCACATAGATGTGAATAGGCCATGACCTTTCATAACTCAGACTTTTCTGTCTAATATGACTCCTCTCACAAAACAGCAACACTTCCTTTCCAAGCTTACTCCTGTTCCCAGCTGCCTAATATCCTGGCAGGACAGAGCTCCTCATGCCAAATCCCTCCCATTCAGCCACCATACCTCACTGCAAATCTTCACTGATGTCCATGGTCACTAGACTATGCAGATGCTGGGAGTTTGCTCTCAATTCTATTCTATTTCTACCGTTATATCTCTTTCATGTTCTACATGAGTCAAAGAAAGCATTAAACTAATATATTTTAAATTAACTTTAAGTATTAATATATCTAGGCATTAACTATTGACACATTTTCCCTTAAAGGCAACCTTGATGAATAATTAATGTTAATGTTAATAATCAATGTTAAGTCTAACATTCCTCATGTCCATATCTATTCATATTAACATAGTTTTTACAATATATTTTTAACATCATATTGATGCCATAGAATGTAGTCATTACAAAATGAAGCATATCAAGTAACTAGTTTTCTTTGCTTAGATTTTATGCAAATATTACTCAAGAATGCCTCAGTAAAGGGAAAAACAATGGCAAATGCTGCAAAGATTTTAGAATAATTTGAGTAAGGATTCTAGGAAAAAAAAAACAATATTCAGACAATCCAGAGTAGTCTGACACCTTAGCATTCTTGTTCTTAAATCACTAAGCACAATAAATGTCAATTTGACATTAAAAGATCCAGTTATCCAGGACCAGTTGCATATACAATTAGATAAAAGTGAAAAGTAAGGAGAGACTATGAGTCTACCAGTATTCCCACCATCCCATGATGAGTAAAGCATCCCCACCCCACCCCCCTCTGTGTGTGTGTGTGTGTGTGTGTGTCATTCTTTCTTTTCTTCCTTTCTTCTTTGTCCATTCTTCCTTCCTTCATCATTTTTATTTGTTTCACTGCCCCAGTCCTTTTATTGACATCCTATAAGTTATAAAAATCCAGGCCTTTTTCAGCTTTGCAGACAAGGAGTTGTATTGTTAGCTATATAAGCTGAGACTGAATCTTAAGCTATTCTGGATTCTGTGGTGTCAGAAACTGAACAAAATCTTTCATGTGACCCTGAAGGACTTGTCTACTCTATTGTTTTTAGACAAAAAAAAAAATCATACTGTATCAAATAATCTTAGTACACTGGAATGCGCCTAATAATTCCTCAGCTCTGTTGAATACATTTGACAGATCTTAACTACTTAAAGATGCCTTTCCTCTCCTTCCAGTCTGTCTGAGAGATTGTCTGGGAAGCTTCCGGGCCAGCAGTAACTCAGAGGCAGTCTTTGAGAAGAGGGCTTTCCTTCCCGTCTTCTATTGTATCCTTAAATGGGAATCTTTCCCCCAACAACTTAATCTTCTGCTTGTTCCTAATTTTCACACATGTGAGGCATCCATCCCAATGTGCAACCTCTTTGACCACCCACACTTCTGACCCAACTAGGTAAACAGAGTTGATATTCTTTGGGCTAGCTTATACTTTGCTTAGCTGGTTTCCTCCCTGCATCTGTGTAAGGCTTAAGTGAGAACTGTTGTACTGAAGGACAGTAGAACAAAGCAGAACTCCCGATGTCATGGATTTTAAGAAGTAAGGAGCGAGATGTCCCATAGCTTCCTAGATGGCTTTTAGATGTCACTTAGGAATGAGTTTAAAACTTAAGGCAGTTGATGGTGGAAATTAATGATAGAAAAACCTTCAGGCACAGGTGAGGTTAACAAACACAACACAGAACTCAAAGTTCTAAGTCCTGAGCCTGAGCTCTCTCTATTTCTAACTCTGAGAGAGTTGTTTGCTCTGGACTCACAGTAATTAGCATTTACATTATCTTGGGGTCAGGAGATTAATGCTGGTCCTCTTTTGTCCTTAGCATCTACCACTGCATTGATAGCTGGTATCTAAAGAAAACTAGACTACACCACATCCTGGAGCTCCAGTGTCTTTGTCTACTGTATTAATTTCTGTGCTGCAGTGTCATGCCTCTGTCTTCCTTCCCCTTCTTGTTCCTTCCTGGCATGTTTCTTCTCTTATATAGGTAATCTTTATTAACTGTATTTTCTCATAGAAAAATCCTTACTGTTGATTCTCATTTATGAGCATCTATCTTTATCTCCATCTATATAATCCATCAAACAAAGGCTAAATTGCAGAGGCACTCTAAAAATAAATTTCCTTTGTCCAAAGGACACCATCCATAATCCCTCACTCCACACCTAAGCATCTCACTGTGTCTAACCTGTTTCTCTAAAAGTCAACTAACCTGTTCAGGGAATCTGGGTTGCCTTTTTAATTTTCATTGTTGTTTTAATTTGACTTATTTTGAACCCATTATTGAGATGTAAGAACCTTACTATAGATCCCCCTATTTACATTCTTTACTGCCCAATGAATTTGGGTACTGTACAGTGAATGAAGAGCAAACGATTCTTATGATAGCTCACAATAATAGAGTAAGTCTAAAGTGTAGGCTTCCTTAAATGAGAGAATTCTGATATTCTAATGTGAACTTACACTTAGTATTAGGATCTCTGGAAGCTCTTCAACACCATCAGTACCAGAGCACAAAACCAGAAGCACTTCACTTTTTTAAAAGCAGTAATTAAACTTGTTAGATGAGAGAGTAAACAGAAATCTTCACATGGTCTAAAAAGGCAGATAATTTCAGAAAACAGTACAATTTCTCGAACCTAATTTTATACTGAAATCAAATACTATTTTAAATTCAAGTACAATGGAACATTTGCCTTTCTGTGAGCTCTCTATAGTTTCCCATTAGGATGATTTGTTTTCACTCTGACTCCAAGCAGTGTGGTACCAAGTTGATAGAGAAGATTTTGCAATAAAGATTCTGCAACAATATTATCTACAATCTCTACTCCAATTAAGTAGCACAAGATAACAGTGAGGAAAATAATCTTGTGAAATACAAGGACATAACCTGAAAAATGATAGGCGTGTGTCTGAGCCATGTAACGGATCCTGAAGACTGAGGCAAAGTGGAATGGTGAGTGCAAAAGAATCGCCATATGTGGTGAGAGGGCGGGGGAGCAGGGGTGAAGTCATCACACTCCTGTTCTATCACCAGGTGCTCCCAAACATTTGTAAGCATGTTACAGATACATTATCATCACCCACTCATCCCAAGTCTGCGAATCTGGCCTCCACAGTTAAAACTGAGAATGTTTACCTCCAGCAAGAGTGGCCATCCTAAACTAACACTTCAGAAGAATGGTTTAGCACATTTATTCTGAAGCTGTGATGGCTGACATAAAACTAACATTCTCCGACTAGTCAGTTGATAGTGGGGAAGTTGGAGAGCTAGCAAAGGACTTAAAAATCGCAAAGGCTATTATGCAATAACTCACCTTTTGCTTACTCCAAATAAGTACCACTTGCTGCCATTTTGTGCTCAGAGACATCAAACCAAAGTGGCAACTTCTGGACTCTCTGTCCCATGAAACAGTCAACTTAAGAAAAAAAAAAAGCACTAAAGTGCTGTGAGATGTACAGTATCAATGCCTCCAGTGTTAGACTATGACAAAAATGTCTGAAGCAATGGCTTATGGGAGGAGGAATCATTTGTCTAACATTTTCAGAGGTTTGGTGCTGTAGGATATTTGATCACTTTGTGAACCCCAAGATTAGGAACTGGAAAGACGTTGTGGTGTGTTTCAGCCCTAGCTCACACCTTTCTATAACCAAGAGGTGAAGCAGGCAACCAGTTGATGGAGTGAACATAGAAACATACCAAGGAGGGTCTTTGGGTTGAATGTTATTTAAGACAGAGTGGGAACGGAAAGGCAGCTTCCTCCTTCTGGGACATTGGAGGAGTGAGGAGGTCAGCTGGGGGCTTTCTCTACCTCTGAGGTGCCAAGCTTTCACCACAGCATCTGGCTCTGGAATTTTCATTCTGTAAACTCGAAAGTTTGGAATTTTGTTTTAAAACACCAGTTTGGGTCCATGGTCCACTGGCTCCACTGGTTTTGGTTTGTGGTGAAGCAGAACATCATGATGTCGAGAGCATAGTAGAGAGGGGCTACTGACCCCATGGAAGCAGAGAAATGCAGAGACACTCCAAACAAGGTAACATCCACCAAGGGTATGCCCCCTGTGTCCTGTGTCCTCCAGTGTTTCCATCACCCACAAATAATGGCATCTAATTATGAGTCCAGGCATGAGTCAATCCATTGACTAGGTCAGAACCCTCATGATCAACTCATATTTGATGATTCCTGGTGGGAACCAGGTTTTAGCCACAGGAGCCTCAACAGCATCCATCTGCCCATCACCTGTGCCCTGTGTTAGTTCCTCTTGCTCTCAGTCTCATCTGTTTGGTCTTCTTCTACCCAAACAAACAAACAAACAAACAAACTAGTATGTCAGAAATGAAGTCCTGATTGCCTTACTCCTGTGTTTAGTATTGTCTGGGACTCCTAATTGCTCAAGGGAAAAAAAATGTGAAAATGGTTAAGAAGTCACACAAGGGTCACTGATTCAGCATCTCTCCATGCATGCAGCCTACATTTTGGCCATCCCGCCACTTTCCTACTTCCCACATGTGCCTGATCTCTTGGGTCTCAGAGTCATGGACCTGATTACATTTTCTGACAGCCTATGCAAATTTTAGCCTGCCCACTGGTTAGATAGGCAAAGCACCATGATGACCATTTCTGCCTTATCTGCTTGCTAAGTGCGTTTTCTATTCTATTTAATTGCTGTCTTCCATTGTCACCATTCACCTCTGTTGTATTATTTTTCTCAAAATGCTCTCAGCACATCTTCCATTAGGGAAGCTCTTCATTTTTCCAAATCCTGCCTTTCTGGATGAGGCCTCCTGGCTTCTCTTCTAGTCAGGGGTCACGGTTCTCTACATCCAACCTTCCTCTTGTATACAGTTCCATGAGGCGCAGCCACACCCATTCTTTTACCCATCATCCCTGCTGCTATTGTGTTACCTCGGGAAGATGCAGCACGTGTGTGACAGACATGGCTGAACTGTTTCCTCTCTAGTCCTTTCCTCAAAATTTGCTGGCCCTTAGCCAGGCACATTGGCGCATGCCTTTAATCCTAGCATTTGAGAGGCAGAAAGAAGGAGATCTCTGTGACTTTGCAGCGTGGTCTACAGAGTGGCTTTCAGGACAGCCAGAGCTACATAGTGAGGTCCCATCTCAACAATCAAAACAAAATTGTTCTGACCCTTGGTCCTGGATCTCTGAAATTTAGGTATGCTTATAGCACCTTAAAAGCTGGATTCATTCCAGGCCTCCAGCAGACTTTTTCTATTTGAAAACATAGTTGAAGGTCTGGGAAAAGGATCTTTTTTCTCATTTATTTAAAATTTATTATTAAGCTTATCTTTAACAGCAAACAAAAACATATATATATATAAAAACATAAACATATATATATAACATATTTATATATATATCTGTGGGATGCCATGTGAATTTTGATATGTATTAATTTGTATAATGTTAGAATCAGGCCCAATATAACTGTCTTCTCAAATATTTGTCATCTATGCATGCTGAAAACATGAAAATTCTGTCTTCTGGCCTTGCTGAAAATTGCAGTACTTCATTTTTAGGTATGTACCTTATGCACATTAGTACACCAGAACTTCCTCCCTCTAACAGTAACTAATTACCCTGTGCTGATCCCCATCCGAGTCCTCCCCCCCCCCACCCCCACTTTCTCCCACCCTCTGGTGAAGACCATTTGAGTTTTAACTCCTGCGGGAATCCATATGGAAGTTAGATATGCAGTCCTTATCTTGTGGAGCTTGACTTATTCACTTATTCTAATGATCTCTAGTCCCATTAATGTTATTACAAGATTCCATCCTTTTTGGCCAAATAGGATTCTTTGCGTGTACATAGGGCATTTTCTTTATGTAATTATTAGTGGGTGGACATTTGGGTCGGTTGCATTTCTGGAGGGTTGTGAGGCCTTCTTCAGGGACCTGGGTATTCCAATGCCTCTTCTCCTTACTGCTTTTATTTCACTTGAAGTTGTACCTAGTAGTTGGATTGGTGGATCAGTGTAATGATTTGAGGAATCTCTGTATGTACACTTGCCACAGTATGTGTTCTAACATTCATCCCACCAGCAGACTTCAGGTTTCTGTTTTCTCCACCTCTTTAAGAGCGCTTCTCATTGGCTGGCGGTTCAGTAATGGCCGTTCTTAGTAGGGAGTTGCTGTAGTCCGGATACACATTTCCCTGATGATGTGTGTTGTTGACCACTTTTCACGCACCTGTTTGCTACTTTGCGTCTCCTTTTAAGCAGGTTATCACCCTCAATATTATTTTCTATTGAGTCCCCATGCATTCTGGATACCAATTCCTTATTA
Organism: Montemys delectorum; assembly: GCA_019843815.1. Lineage (NCBI taxonomy): Eukaryota > Metazoa > Chordata > Mammalia > Rodentia > Muridae > Montemys > Montemys delectorum. The sequence continues at coordinate 11,457 of JADRCD010140964.1, read as the reverse complement.
GATAGATATCTTGCAAATATTTCACCTGTTGAATAAGTTATTGGCGATTCTGTTGACTTTTTTTTCCCCCCTTCTCTGCACAGGGAATTTCAGCTGCAAGTTCTGACTAAATGTTTCTTTGCAAATGTCTGCTCAACGTGGTCTTGTTTAAAGGACCCACTTTATTGTCTGTCTTTCCACTTCTTCGATCTCCCTTTGCTCTTCACTCCCCTCTAACAAGAGAGTTTCTTGTTCCTCTTACCAGGTGCAATTCAAGGTCTTTAAACTTTGCACATCACGCCTTTTGCCCTAGAGGCGTTTCCTTGGATGTTTTCTGGTTCGTGTGTTTGGCTTTAAGGCTTGTGATGCCTTGCTCTGGTGACGTCCTCTGGGCTGCTTCTTTTCTTGCTCTTTCCTTTTATGCTCTTGGCCTTTCTAAAAAGAAGGCTAAAGTTATGCAGCCTGTTGACATTGAGGAATGAGGGACTGAAGGAGCCAACTGTGTGACCTCTGAATACACATCATGTCCTCAGTTTAGTGGGAAAGTGGTCAGAGATCCTAACTTAAATTTTCATGTCCCAAATGCTTCCATTGGAAAGAGCTAACCCACGATCCATATCCTGTATTTCGGACCTAAGTCTCACCAGGGAGGTCAGTTATACATTGTTCAGCTAGAGGCTGCTTGAATGTTAGGGCTCTGATGTTCTTTTCCTAAGCCTCCCTGCCCTCATTTACTCAGTCTCTTCTGAGTCTTACGTTTCTATCAAGTTCTCTGGAGTATAGGACATGACCCCACCGACTTGAACACAATCCTTTCCGAAGTTCTACATCTGACCTTTTTTCCTTCCTCCCTCCCTCCTCCCCCACCTCAATGTGTGTGTATGCATGCATATACTCATGTGCTCATATAATCTATAGGCTACATGTCAACATTGTATGTATTCCTCTATTGTTTCCCACCTAAGTCTTGCATAGGGTCTCACTGAACCTTGAACTTGATCATTTGACTAGATTTGCTAGTCCTCCGGCTCCTAGAGCCACCCCAGAACTTAGGTTAAAGATGCACAATATCACACATGTGCCTCTCCTGTGGGTGCCTGAGATCTGAAATGAGCTCTCAATACTTATGCAGTGAGTACTTTAACCCAATCAGTTCCTTTGGCATCATATTCTTCTCTCACTATTGATGCTGGTTAAAACTTTAAAAAGTGTTTGCCTTGCATTCACAAAGCTCTGAATTCAATCCTTATACTATTCATTTCTATAATCACAGGACTAAAATGGGCAGGCAGGACAATAAGAGAAGTTCAAGGTCATTCCCTACTTTGCATGGAGTTTGAGGCCAGCCAGTGGCAAAAACAAAGAAATAAATCACAGTTCACTATTCCTTTATGGAATAGAGCTGCTCTCTCTGTAGCTATTGAACACAGACACACACACACACACACACACACACACACACACACACACACACATTCTATGAATTGTTTCAAGATGCATCCATCTTTTTAATAATTGTTTATTTAATATCCATTTTAGATCATAGTTTTTCTCAAAGCCCCCATCTATTTGAAGATGAGTCAGAGCAGATGGTTTCTAAAATATTTGTTGAAAGAATAAATAAATGAATATAGAGAGGAGAGTGAGGAAGGAGGACACTCTTTAAGAAATGACAGAATGTGCTATTTAGCTAGTCTTTTGCAAGCTGAGTACTTGCCATCCCCAGCTTTCCCCAGAGACACAAGCGATCCCAAGGCCCCACCAATATTCCTACCTTTGCAGTTACTCTAGGGGAAGCAAAGTAAATTTCATTGCCCCTAAAGGACACAAGAAGGACTTCTTTTGTTTACTGTGGTTAACCAACAGTGGAATCCATCACCAGGGCATATCTCCTTTGGGTTAATACTAAGGAGATCAATACAAATATATTTCCTAGGGGATCGGGGAAAAGGCGAATGACTTGGTGCTGTTCTCGTGGTTTCCTGTAGGATGATACTCAGGTTGAAAGCATTCACCCTGATCAGAATTACCAGACCTCAAACACCATAAGCAGGAGGGACTTTAACTTTTGAAAGCTTTGAGCACATTGGGAGAAGCTGTGGGATTTATAATCATCCCAGCTGCTGGGATTATGCCAGATACCTCTGATGAGACCTGTGAGCTGGGCTCCAGAATCCAGCTGCTCTCCTGAAATCCTCCAGCCCAGGGCCTCCTGCAAAGGTCCTCTTCACAGGTAGAGAAAATGGAATTGGAGTTCCAGAGCATTCCCTTCCTCTGTGACTCCCTGCATGGCTGAATCTCCAAATTGCTATGCTAAGCACGTAGGGTAATTCGCATAAGTGATAAATTTACAGGCACAACGTTCTTCCTGCGAATCCCCTCTCTTCTTCCTTCTCTCCCTAAGAAAGAGAAATATAATTTCAACTTTGTCTTCCCTCTTCAAATTGTTTATCATTGCTTTAGGGTACACAAGTGAATGTGTTTTATTACTGATCTCAATTTATGCTGTTTCCAGAACTGCAATTCCATAGCAGTTTGTCAATATTATCTTTCCAAGAGGAACCAAGCAAACTGCCAGGATACGGTTTTAATGGCCTGCTGTTGGTAATTAAAATGTCATTTATGAAATAATAGCCTGTTTGTTTTACCTGAGATGAGAAGTACCTGCTCAATTTTACTTAGGTGGCATTGCTCTTTCCATATGGAAGACTTGTATTTAAAGGAATAGAAGAATTATGTATATTCTAACGTGTATTGAAAACAAACATCCAATCCTGGCAACATGGCTTCCAGACTGGAGCATTCGCTGGCAATGGAGCTTAGATCACTCCTGCTGGCTTTGGCTCCTCCTTCTCCCCAGTCCAACTCCCACCTTAGGAAGTAGAATCTGAAATTTGGTTCAATAAAGCATTTTGATGTGAACACTGTGAAAAACCTCGAGTCAGTTGTAATGAGTAGGTGCTCTGCTGTTGTTTTAGTTTTGTATTTTCTTTGGGGATGAAAATACAGCATGTGACGTGACAGTTAAGTAGAAAGATCAAAGAACTATGTCCAGGTCATAGGTCAATCAAGTGTCAACTGGGAGCATTCTGGCCAGGTTTTTCTGCTCACTTTGTACTATAGAAGGTGTGAATAGGAACAGTTGCCCTTGAGAGTGGCTTTTGGGAATTAACTTACAGCAAATATTTAGATAATAACCACTGTGTAACTGACAAACATCAGGCCAGTGAAATGTATTTAGTGTGTTCTTTTTTTTTTTTTAAAGATTTATTTATTATTATAAATAAGTACACTGTAGCTGTCTTCAGACACACCAGAAGAGGGCGTCAGATCTCATTACGGGTGGTTGTGAGCCACCATGTGGTTGCTGGGATTTGAACTCAGGACCTTTGGAAGAGCAGTCAGTGTGCTCTTACATGCTGAGCCATCTTGCCAGCCCCCATTTAGTGTGTTCTTAAGGGTCTTCTTCAGAACACTTTGGGGATGATTGAAAATTACCAAGGAACAAATGCAGTTGCTTAGGAGTTTAGGGAAAAATAACAGCAATTCCTTTCGAGATAAAAGCACAGGATTCTGCAGTGAGAAAGCGTGGGTGTGGCCTCTGGGAACAAGACCTGTCCTAGTAAGGAGGGTCAAGAATTCCTTTTCGTTTATCATCCTGATGAGGCTTCGATCATGCCCCTCTCCATGCCTCACTGTCTTTATGTGTAAAGTAGGCGTCTTATACTAAGTAGATTTCGAGGAGCTTTTCAGGCAGCCCGTCTTTTTAACCAGTTCTTTCTAAGTCAGTTCTCAATTTAAGTGTGCCATGGAAAGCTTGCCACTTAGGAATGTATGACAACTAGAACAATGCTTAATTATAACAAGCACTCCATGGCCGCTGTGAAACCTAGTTGAGGCTGTCCAAAGTCAACTTTCGCTGCAGATACATTTTAGCGGTAGAGAGCTTGGTTACGCATGCGCAAAGCCCTAGTGTTTCAAAGTCCTTTATTCCCAGCCAGGGCAATGGTCCCTCTGCCTCACCCGTGCATAAAGCAGGAAGTGCAAAGCTCTCAGCTCAGCTCCCCCGAAGTCTCACAGACTAGAACTTCCGTTTTACAAAAAGGGAGGAAATATGATAACTGAGGTGCAGTATTCCTGGACAACTGTGTGACATGACAGATGATAGGCTGGGGAGGTAAAGGACTAACATTGAAGCATCTATTCTTGCAGGCCCATAATCCTAGATATTGCTCAGGGGTTTTATTCCATTAGTACATGGAATCTTTATATTGGTTACTTTTTGTAGAAAATAAATGTTTGTTTTTTTTTTTTTGTTGTTTTTGTTTTTTTTTAAGATTCTAGAGTCTTCTACGGTGCATCCACACTAAAACAGAAAACCTGGCCACTGTTGAGAAGGCTTCCTTGTGCCTTCCAGAGGTCTTCAGGATACACAGCTTTTGTTTTCTCTAGTTCTGTTTTGTTGATCTTTAACTGATACAATAAGGATCATATACAGATCTGTGCTTTTATAGGTTAATAATATCATAAATCCTAGGGCTTTATAGGAGCGGTCATGGGGCAGACAATAGGTTATATTCTTCTCTCCGCCATAGCTTCCACTTTTATTTACTGTGTATGAGTGTGTGAGTGTATATGTATTTGTGAGTGTATGTTCATGAGTGTGTATGAGTAAGTATATGTTTGAATATGTGTGTATATGAGTGTGTGTATATGTGAGTGCTTGTGAGTGTACACGTATGTGGAAGTGTGTGAGTGAATGTTTATGAATGTGTGACTGGGAATTTGGGTGTGTGTGAGTGTGTGTGAATATACATTTGAGTGTGCATGTGAGTGTATGTGTGTGTTTCATTGTTTGTATATATGAGTATGTGTAAGTGTATGAGTGTATATGTGTGTTTGAGTGTGTATGTGAGTATGTGTGTATGAGAGTATGAGTCTTTGTGTTTGTATGTATGTGTGAATTATGTGAGCCCATGTTTGAGTGTGCATGTGAGTGTGTAATCATATGTGAGTGTTTGTATGTGTGCATTTAATTATGTGTGTGAGTGTGTTTCTGTGTGAATGTGTGAGTTTGCAAGTTTCTTGTGTGTGGGTATGAGTGTGTTTGTGTATGTGAGTGTGTTTATATGTGTATGTGAGTGTGTGAGTGTATTTGAGCGTTTGTGTGAGTATATGTGTGTGAATGTGTGTGAGTGAGTGTGTGTGAGCTTGAATATGTATTTGAGTGTGTGTGAGGGTTTGTGAGTGTGAGGGTTTGTGAGTGTGTGTCAGTGAGAGTGTGTTGAGTGTGCACATGAGTGTGTGTTTTTGTGTGTGTTTGAGTGCGAACATGAGTGTGTGTGAGTATTGTGTGTGTGAATATTTGAGTGTGTATTTGAATGTATGTGTATGTGTGAGTGTGTGTGTGAGTATGTGTGTGTGTTTATGTGAGTATGTGTGTTTTATAACATTTTAGCCATTTTTATATATACAGCCCTGTGGCATGGAAACTCTTCCATTGTGTAATTTTCACCATTTTCCATCTCCAGAGCCGCCTATTGGGACCACTACTTTAAATGTGAAAGATTCTGATTTTAAGTTTGGAGAAGTTTCTTTGATGCCATGGACAGATGTTTCTGCCTATAGCTGAAATCCAGGTAGAATGTAAAAGACAGCATTTTATACCACTATATAAAGTATAATCAAACTGCTGCAGTTAATCAACTGGTTGAGTTCAGTCTCCTGAAAACTCAGTTGGATTTTTACAACTTGCTCATTTTTGTTTATAAATACAATCCATAAATTACATCTACTTCAGATGATTTCAAAAAACAGTAACTGAAATAGATACTATTAATTGAAAATCTACAGGTAATTAAAGCTTACCTAAAGATGGGAAGAAATAAGCCACGTTTTTCAGTGAACAGCACTTTGATGACTGAATTAGCAAATATAAGTAGCAGTTAGCAAAGAACAATCAGCTCTAAGAGCTCAATGATGCTTATTTCAGCTTTCCACTGCTCCCGTTAGGGACTGCTAAGCATCCTAAAAAAGAACACGCCTTAAGATAACCATCATGCAAATACAAATAAAATCAGGCAATACCAAATGTTGGTAAGGATATAGAGAAAGCTGAACTTTTATGCACTTGAGGTTGAAAGAAAAATGTTGTATATCTATACTGTTAAATAGTATGGTAGCATTCACACATGGTAGTTCCCATACATGCTAGCAATTTTACATTTTGCTATGTAAATCAAAGGTTGAGCATGGCTGCCCCAAGTGGTTATTTGTATATTGATGGTGCTGCAGTGTCAGTCCCGAAAGCCAAAAGCTTGGAAGCAAGCTAAATGACCACAGTGGATGTGGAGTGAAGTGTGAGGTAGCCATCAAAGGATGTGATTGTCCTCAAGCAAAGATGGAACCCAAACCTGTGGAACAACATGGCTGTAGGGAGCAAAGCAAGCCTTGCACGAGTGCCTTACAGAGAGAATGTGTGTCTTTGACGTAGGCCGGGCCATATCCAGGATCCCATACCCTCACAGCAACGTCAGAACCTTTGTCAGGGGACCGGGTGCAAGCATTGGCAGAGCAGGCAGGAAATGTCCGCCAAAGCTCCCCTCGCTCCAGTGCTTATGGCCTGAAGACCGCCTCTGTCAACAACCAAGCTGGTTCTGAGATGCTAAACGAATAATTCCCCCGCTGCCCCGAGATGGAGGACATTAACATTTCTGGATACTTTTCACGCAAAAATGTTTTATTGCCATTGTACACGTGCAGTCTTCTGAAGCTGAAGTGGGTCACATTATCCCCACTTTCTAATTAGGTAACAAGCTGAAAAACAAAGAAGGAATTTGACCACAGCTCTCAAACTTTTCACACTCAGTCATGATTTCATAATGATACACACGTGTATGCGTATACTCTGAATCTCCAAATCTCCATATCTGAATGGAGCTGAAAACGACAGTCTAAAATATAGATAGTGTTCTTGTTTATGCTCCACGAAGTTAGAGCTTGCTCACATCCCATCATGCAAGACTTGGAAAGGACACTGCTTTATCAGCTTTCCTCTCCTAAGGTAGTTCTGGTGATCTGTGGGCAGTGGAGCAGCCACGTTCACAAACCAGTGAATGGGGTATATAGTTTATCCCGGTGATGTTGCTGCTATCCTTCCCAGAATGCCTCTTCTCAATGTGCCCAGTACCCTCTCTATTTGTCTACCGGTTGATGTGGTGCCACCAGCCACTTGCCATCCTCCCCAGGAATTGTGAGACCTTCTACACACTGTCGCTTGACATCTTTATTCCTTTCCTTGGGCACCACAGTCCCCTGGGTGTATATGCTAGTGCCATCTCCTTGTCTACTTCCTGCTTTCTGAGGTAGAGTTCCCTTAGTTCACTGGCACTGCCTTGAGTATAATTACTATTGGTTTGAAACCTTCCTATACCCAAGTACAATGTTTGTTGAAAGTAGAAAAACACTCCCTCCTGCTTTGATAACTCTCTTTAAGGAGAACATCAAAAATGGGTTACCTCTGTGGCAAAGTATAACAATATATACAATGTCCTCTGTTTTCATTAATTACCCACACAGATCCAGGGGTGTGACAGAGACAGTCTGAGTGAAAGACACCAACCCATATACCACGCCATTCCTCTGTACTGCTTTTGACATTATTGCCAGCTCAAAGTAGATCTTCCCTCAGGGGCTCTTTTTCTAGAAGCTCCTTTACCTTCCATGTGCCTCGTCTCCGGACTGACCTTCACCCGCCGCCGCCCCCCATCCCCACCCCCCCATCCCCACCCCCGATTCATCTGTCTCTTCCTAAAATACCAAATTTCCAGCAGCAAGTTGAGCTCAGGCTCAACCACAGTGTCCCACAGTGTTATAAATCTGTTGTAGCATCTCACAAAACCCAGCGAAACATACAGCGTTTTGTCCATTTTAAAGAGATAGAAATTGAGTGACCAGGTAACTTGCCATTAAACAGCTACTCTGTTAACATTAAGCATTAAAACACCTAGCTAGCGGCAGATCCAAGATTTGAGCTAAAGTAAGCCCTGTAGCTGCACTGCCTCACCTCCTAGCTCAGAGCCTCACCTCCTGCGCTCAGGGCAAATCACCTAGCACAAGGTGATTGCTTCTAGTGAACCTAAATACTAGATTTCGTCCTCATTACTCACATTGCCCATGAGCTCTGTGATTGTGCCACACAAAGAGCTTTGAGGATCTCACAATGTTACGTGGGAAAGTAGCATCTGCCCTTTCTGGATGCTAACCAGAGGAGTCCTCCCTACGTCCAACTGATCTAATATCCATTCCTCAAGACGGGCTCTTGCTCTAACTAAAAACTACTTTTCAAAGAAGCCAAATGTTCGAAGGGGCCTAAGCTGACTCAAACCACTCCGCTGATCCGGGGCAATGATGTTGAAGCTCTGTTTGTTAATGTGTTTTGTTTAGCTGTCTTCCCCTCCCACCTGGATTATGTAAGCTGTGCTTGGTGACCTCTGCTGCTCAGAAGGACTGATGTGATTTATTCTGTCAGGTCATTTGAGCTCAGTGAAGAAAGAGAAATTGTCTCCATTTGGCTTCCACTGAATTCTCCAGCAAGACTCAATTAGCATAGACAAGAGAAATGCAGCTCACCTTCAGGTTATTATCATAGTCTTTCCTGCCAGTATGTGATTGTTCTCCTCAATACTGTCCAGGACATCAGTGATTCTAATTAGACACATATCAAGGGCACATCTTTATTTGTAAGTTCCCCCAGGAGAGTTCAGTTGGGACTTTTAGACTTTGGAGTTGTTCCTTCCAGCGTTCAGAATGGGTCTAGCCTTGCCTCCCTCTCTCTGTTCACAGAGATTTGTCTTCAGTTCATTTGGGGAAAAGTTTTGATTTTTAAAGAGAGTTGAAGAAAGGCATGTTTTACCCCCCAAAGGCTGAGTTTTATTTTTAGATATATTTTGTTATAAATTATTTTAGCAAGTCATTTCAAAGTGAGCTATTAATAAACAATCCCTATACATCGCTTCACTCATAATTCTTAATTAGTGACCGGAGGGGCAACTGGCATTTCCTTTGAGTTTCTACTAGTGGTAAGAGAACCTTGGAATTTTAAATCTAGGAAATGTACATAGCAACTAATTAGGGGCAACTGCATGCAAACATTGACAAGCAAGGAGTTGGGTCTGGTGGCACATGTCAGTAATTCCAGCAACTGTAGGGCTGAGGCAGGAGGAGCATCAGTTAAAGGACAGGCTCAGTGTGACATAAGACCCTGTCTCAAAAATCAATCAAATAAACAATCACAACCTGGAAACTAAGTGAAAGTAACTGTGTTAGACTTATGTTCTATGCATGAATAAGAGTGAGTACAGGGATGGATGGATGGATGGATGGATGGATGGATGGATGGATGGATGATGGATGGATGGATGGATGGATGGATGATGGATGGATGGATGGATGATGGATGGATGGATGGATGGATGGATGGATGGATGATGGATGGATGGATGGATGGATGGATGATGGATGGATGGATGGAT
>JADRCD010140962.1:0-19117 GCA_019843815.1 Montemys delectorum | reverse complement strand
GCATTGTGAATTCTTCCCTTTTTTTTAAATCCCAAAACAAGAAGACTAAATACCAAATGCAGGTGAGTTCAGGGTTGTTTGTTTGTTTTGTCTTTTTGTTCTTTTAAATGTTTTCCACTTTTAGTGCTATGACCAGCACAGTTGATGCTAAAGTAGTATTTCCAAGAATTACTTATAATTTGCGGTGAAAGAAATGTTAAGTGGTTACAAGTCTCTACGTGGATAAAACCAAGTCTCTGATATGATAAAAACAGAAATGCAAAATACCAGGGTTAATTTCATACTTGAATGCAACCATGGCAGTTAATGTGCAGGTTCACATTTCTTCCAAGAGTGAATCCACATTTTTGTTTGTTTTGTTTGAGACAGGGTTTCTCCATCTAGTCCTGGTTGTTCTGGAACTTGTTTTATTAGTCTAGTCTGGCTTCAAACTCATCAAAATCCATCTATCTCTGCCCCCTGAGTGCTGAGATTAAAAGCATGTACTACTACTTACTGCCTGGGAAATTCACATTATTTTATATAAAAAAATTCTTTTGGAAAAGATAATTGTTTTACAGAAAAATTAGGCCAATTTGATAGTTTTAAATGTTTTCATTTAGTCTATTTTGCATTTTTTTCAACATTCTCAAGAAGGACAAGCTGTGCCTGTGGATTTGTTCAGAGTGGTTAGAGAAACAGGATGGTTGCTTAGGTGTTCACCTGGTACTTCTAGTGCTTGGGAGGCTGAGGCAGGAAGGACAGAAGTTCAGTGGCAACTTATGCCACATGTTGAGACTCTACCTCATTAAAAAAAAATTTGAGCCCAGTACCATAACTTCTTTTTATTGTTTTGTGTGGAATCACATGTAGCATGTAAGTCTGGTTTTCCATGTTACAGGGGCTGGTCATTTAGTTAAGGAGATGTGACAGATCCCATAGTGTAACTTGTCTTTAACTTTGGACATTCAGGGATGAAGGGAGAATTAACACTTGGCATATAAAGCCTTTCTTCTAAGACAGTAATTCTAAACCTTTCCAATGCTGTGACCCTTTAATGCACGTACCTATGCTGGGGTGACCCACTACCATAAAGTTACTTTTTATTGCTACCTCATAACTATAGTTTTGATAATGTTATGAATTGCAATGTAAATACCTGTATATCGTAGGTGAATCATGTGAAAGGGACTTTATACCTTCAAAGGTGTCAGGATCCACAAGTTGAGAACAAACTGACCTAAGAAAAGGAAGCAAAAGCTTCTTACATAGCATTATTGAACATTTAAGCATGTTTATGTTATGTAGTTACAATTTTTACAAAAGCAAAAATTCTTCAATGCAAGATTGGTATGTTGACATTTATTTTTATAAAGGATGAGATTATGGCACTCAGGTAAATTTTCCCAGTGTGAACTGAACTTTCTTAACAGAAAATGGACCTCAGAAGTAATATTCCCAGTCCTGTGGTAGGTTCACTGTAACTTTGGAAGAAATCTATGATCTGCACAAACCTTCAAATAATTAAACCAAGTCCAATAAAAATATGTGGATCTTGTTGCTAGTCACTGTAGATTTAAAGAAGATACAGAACCTGGACAAATTCATTAAAACTAGTTCTAATAAGAAATGATTTTTTTTCCTTTTTACATTTATGTTATAAAAAGCTATCATGGAAACCTTTCTGGGCATCTAAACTAATAACCTACAACCTGTCTGTCCTACCTACAAGATATGTTTGGGAAATGGTGGCTCAGGGCTTGTGGTAGTAGCCAAACAATGGTCTAAGTTGAGGCCCAAGCAATGAGAAAGAGTCCATCCCTCTACCTATACAAACTCTTTCTTGCTCTCTCTCTCTCTCTCTCTCTCTCTCTCTCTCTCTCTCTCTCTCTCTATCTCTCTCTCTCTCTCTCACACACACACACACACACACACACAACACATACACACACAACACATACACACACAACACACACACACACACACACACACACACACACACACACATAATACTGCCTTGATATCCTAGATGGTTCAGAGACCTAGGGACCTATGGTAAATTCAAGCAAGACTAAACAACAACAAAGAAGTCAGTGACATATTTCTAATGAATGATATGCTGCTTTACTCATAGACTAGTGCCTAGCCCAATCTTCATAGGAGGTTATTTCTCTAGCAGCTGATGGGAGCAGATACAGAGACCTACAGCCAGACATTAGACAGAGTTTGAGGAACTCAGCAGAAGAAAAGGAGGAAGAGGCCAGAGGACTTGAGGACACCAGGAAACATGGCCCATGGTATCAACAAAGCATGGCTGATAAGGGCTCACAGAGACTAAAATATCAATCATAGAGCCTCAACAAGAAAGTCAGGGGTCATCAAGGACTAGGGATACCTGGTAGGTGAATTAGAAAACACACAACTAACTAAGACACAATACTGAGAGGCTGGTGTTTTGGAATGTGAGTCCTTGAATTCAGGAGTCAGGGTGGTCACCTAGACTTGACTCAGCCCAGTCTTTTATTGAAATCAGACAAAGAAATTGGGTTACAAAATTCATAGGGGTTGGATAAATACTTCTCTATTTTCCTGTACCAACATTTTCTTGTGACAGAGAGTAATACAGATTTAGAACAGAAAAAAAGGGAAATATACAATCTCAGACATAAAAATTTTACAGCAAGCACAATTTTTTATATCTCCCAACCACCAATCTCCAGTGTGGTTGCAGGCAGTAGTATTGTGGTTCCAAAATCAGTATCTTTCAGACATATGTGCGACAATATGATTTCATAAAAGGGCAAACCTGAGGTTATAATGCTGACCCTCCACTCTTTATAATTTTTTGAATCCATCAGTCTATATTCAAAATCATCATCATCTAATCTGTATAGAGAATTCCTATGGGGTTGCCAATCATCCTCCCTAAATCCAAGGAACCCATTGCTAACTTTATGGGACATATCTGTATATTATTCCATCCTCAATTTCATAACAAAAATATCCTATTTTTATTATACAGAATTGAGACTAAGACTGGGGGAACAGCTGCACAATTAATCATCTCTGCCTGTGGCTCTAGGTTACTTTCATTTCCACCTAGAGCTGTTGACTGTAACATACATTTCTCTTGAATTCATGAACAGTTTTCACTTTAATATTATTGGTAACATCTAATTTCTGGATATCAAGTAGGCTCCTACTACATCTTGCCAGGTCACTAAATACCGTTTTTATCAAGAAAGAAAGAAAGAAAGAAAGGAATGAAGAAAGGAACAGAAAATAGATAAAGAAAACAATAAGTACTAAGAATAATTGCAGAAATGACATCATAAATTTCTTTGCTGAGGGCCAGCCTATCTGGGCCTCCCTCAACCTGCAGGAGAAACAGGGTCCTAGTCAGTTCGAAGAGGCATAGGAGAAGAAATGATGGCAGAGACGACACATGAAGTACAGGATCTGAATGTATTTCTTAAAAATGGCATCAGACTTTTACAGTGCATTGCAAAGGAGACATGATAAATCTAGCAGCTCAGCAGTTAAGGTACATCTGAGGCTACCTGAAACACATTGGGTCTAAAGCAGCCACTTCTTCTGGATTGGCGCTGCATCCCCTGGGCCCAAGTGCTCTGGGCCCAGGGGGAATGCAGACTGTATGAATCTAAGTCCTAGTTCATCTAAGTTCCAGTTCTATGCGAGTCCAAGTCTAAGAGAGAGTCCCAGTCCAAGAGAGTCCAAGAGAGAGCAAAAGTGAAAAGCAGGCTTATATGGCATACAGGAAACAGGGCGAATGGCAAAAGTCACAAGAGTCTATTAGGTGGGTGGGGGTCAAAAGAATCAGAGAGCAAGACTGAAGTCACATAGGCAAGTGACCACCACACAAAGTCGGTGGAATCAGGTAGCCAGGTGTGAAACAGATGGAAGAGCAGTTGAGCCCTCCCTGATGGGGCTATTTTGTTATTCCTATGCCAATTCTCTGGTTCTGCTGGAGGCAAGGACCAGGAAGTTCCAATCTAGCAGTTCCTGCTAATTCTCTGGGTCTAGGTGGGGGGAAGCCCTTGGCCTACTCTCTAGTATGTAAAACAGTTCTGACTATTGTGAGGCTGCCCTAAGGATTCTAATTATGTTAACAGTAAGCAATGGTGTCTGACCTCTGTTGCTAACTCTGAGGACAAAACCTGTCTGACAGGCAGATTCCTTGAGAGAAATTTCAAGCTAAGGACAGCTTGGAATTGAATTAGGATAGATTGGAAACAACGTGCTGGCCATGAAGCAATGCCCAATCTTAGCCATTTATGAATCATTTCTTGGGGTACCTTTATGCCTAAATAAGAGGGCATGTTGATGATTGGAAAGACTAATCTGGAACATGTCTGAGTTAGGAGATGCCAGTGATTATCTGCATACCCAGGAGGCACAAGCTCCCTTTTGGGGCTATGACACCTCTCATCCTTAATCAGGCTTTTACCCCAATAATTTGGATATGACTGGAGTAGATGAGTGGGCATGGCATTTCTTGTGTCAAAGAAGCAGGCCTTTGGGTTTCTCAGTACTCATACTGGGGCCACAAGAGGCCATTGCCTCATGCTCTGCATCACAGTATTCCAGGCAGGTTTTTCTTCCTTGTTGTCAGGGGTCCCAGGTATTTTGAGCTTAATGTGGGGTGTCTCCAATAATAGAGGCTGAATGAATATATGCTAACCCTTCTGTATTCATGCTGTGGTTGTTTAGTTTAATAATTTTGTGAGGCCCTAACAATTTCAGTCAGAGCCTATCTTAGTAGAGGAATTTTAATTGAGCAACATAGCTGTTCTCATCACATCCAAACATCTATGTAATCAGGATGAAGTACAGGCATGCCTTTAGGATATATATTTAATATCTCTGTATAGAATCATTTAGTAAACACCTTAAATCCAAAACAATGAAATCTAATTGAGAAGCAGATAAAGTGACGAGCCATAGAAAGATTTAACAGAATGAGTCAGAGATAGGATCTGACCAACTCTCAGGAGAAAAAAAGATCTTTAAGAGCCGTGCAGGGAAAGGGTTCTGTTAGTTAATCAGTTGGGAGTTGAGTGAGTTGAGAGTCAGTCAATTAAGTACAGTGCCATTTACTTGGGTTCACTAATAAGTTCAGCTCAGCAAACTCAGTTGCACCCAGAGAAAATAATAAGCCAAAAAATTGCCAGATTTAGTTTGAGGCCAAGCAGGGCAATTCAGTGAGAGGCAAAGAGGAGGCAAATAAGTTCAGTCATCTTAGAGAGGACTTTGCACCAGAACACCTAAATTGAACTGAAACTACCTGCAGTTTCAGGAACTGGGTTCTTTCAGGAGAAGGACCAAAGGACCTGAAATAGAGGATTCAAAATGCAAAGAGAAATCACAAAGCCAAGTTGCGTCCCAATCAAGGCTTCCACTTTATTTAGAATATCCAGAATATGTATAGGTACACGAAAAACCGAAACAGAATCTCTAGGTTACATAATATTTGCATAACATAAACACTGCAGAAGAGGTCAGGTACCAAAGTCCCCAGCAACTTGGATGTCTTCAGGCAGTAGGCATTGTCATAAGTATCTCCGTGTGAACTTCCAGGCAGCTTTCTTCAAAGACAAACTGACAGTCTGCAGAGAGCTTTTGTCTTAGCTCCCCAGGTGGTAGCCTCCAAGCAGAGACTGCCAGAGTCCTATGGCTGAGCTGAAGGGGGGAGGTAACATTGAACCAAGCAGCTAGAGTTCAGAAAGAGCTAAGAAAAAAAAAGATGAATTTATTCATTAGTAGGCTGATAGTTCTACATCTTGATCCAACTGCAGCCAGGAGAGGACTGGCTTCCAGAAAGCTATGAAGAGGGTCTCTAAGCCCACTCTCACAGTGAGCCACTTCTTCCCACAGGTCACACCTACTCTAATAAGGCCTTGCCTCCTAATAGTGTCACTACCTAGGCTGAGCCATATTCACACCACCACATTGATAAAAATGAGAAAATATTGATCATTCTCATAATTAGTTAGATTGGGCAACAAATTTGAATTTAGACTAAAAATATAAGGTTTTCCATAAGATGCTTAGTACAGATAACCCTTTATTGAGAACAAATACTGATAAAATAGTAGACTGGTAAGGAATTAAAGGCAACCTAAATTGTTGGGCATGGTAGTCCTCACTTGTAACCATAACATTTCAGAGTGCAAGAAAAGATGGTTGGCTACATGGTCAAGGCCCCTGCCAAAAAATAAAGTAAATAAAATAAAATAAAATAAAATAAAATAAAATAAAAATATACAGCCAAATTTTCTCTTTGAGTGGTCCAGGTACTGGTACTTTGATTTAGAAAACAATAGAAGGCAGCCGGTAGTTAAAAGTGTCTCTAATATCCATCACCCTTGGACAACTCTGTGGGATTAAAGTATTGGGGCAAGAGCTGTTACCACCAGGTAGGAGTCATCCATTTGTTTCAAGTTTTCAGTTTAAACTTTCAAGTTTTGAGTGATTTTCTTCAAGCTTGCTTCTACATCACGTATAGCATTTCACAGCATTGATAGATTACAGCTGTAGTTGTCCAGTATATAATACATTTTTCCATCTTCTAGCCTTATTTTGGTTTTCTTCTTAGTAGCAAAGCTATCACTTTACATCTGTGGCTCCATCTGTAGCTATAGCTCCTCTTCTTCTCCATGTAAGCTGGCAGTTATCTCTTGAAGTTACTAAAACAAAAACAGGATGTGTGTGTATGTGTGTGTGTGTGTGTGTGTGTGTGTGTGTGTATGTGTGTGTGTGTGTGTGTGTACAATATATATGAATAGTTTTTTCTTATTAAAAATTGTTCTTTCACATATTATATACTGACCACAGTTTACCCCCCCTCACCTTCTCCCAGTCTCCTCCCCACCTCCATTCTCCTCCAGATTCTCTGTTTCTCTTCAGAAATTGGCAGCTCTCCCAGGGATATCAACCATACATGGCATAAGTTACAAAAAAGACTAGGTACATACCCTCATATCAAGCCTGGAAGAGGCAACCCAGTAGAAGGTTAAGGGCTTCAAGACCACGGCAAAGAGTCAGACTTGGTGGCACATTGTAGTCACATGTTTGGGATAGTGCATAAATTTAATATAGTTTTAAACCTAAAGACGAAAGATTGACAATAAGTGACCAATAGTCTTCAAGGAGTAAAGAATCTAGATGTTTACTCTTTCATGTGTGAGTCTTTGATATTCTCCTTGGGGATAGGAAATAAAGGCAAAAACAAAATTGTTGGTTACCAGTAAGAAACACTGTGCTTAAAGAGATCTTAGCCTTTCATAAGGTAGCTAAAAACAGTGGCATTTGTAAGATTTCAAACCAATAATGGAGAGCTCATTTCATGATTATGTCTTATACTCTTTGCTTGAAGATAGCTTATTTTTAATCCTATTGTTGCAATGTATATCTTGGGTTCAAGTTTTCTATTTTTATGCCTAAAAATTATTTCCTAATTTACATGTCAGAAATACTATGCTGAGGTGAGATCTGCCACTTTCTTTCTGGAGACTTTCTAAGGTGGGACCAGCCAGGATGCTCAGGCCTCACAAGAGTCAGGGCAGCCAGGGCAGGATCCTGTCAACCTCTATCTACACCTAGGAGTGACAGTGGTGGATCTGCAGCCCTCTCTGCCCCTTAACTGGAAGTGGAGAGCCTACCTTCAGGGAGTGCTTTAACCTAGGGACTAGGATGAGATCAACCATTCTTTTTCCAGTGACCAGCCCTCTCTGCACCTTTCCAGCAAGTGGAGATCCTGTATACAGGGTGTACTCTGACCCCAGGACTCCACAGCGATCTGTGCCTGGGTTTTACCAGAGGAGAGCTAATCTCCCAGATGTGGTGATACAGGTTTACAGACCCACAAGAAGAACAAGCTCTAGTCAGAGACAGCAAGAACATCTAACACCAGAGATCAACAGATGGAGAAAGGCAAATACAAGAATCTTACCAACAGAAACCAAGACGACTTGGCTTGATCAGAACCTAGTACTCTCACCATAGCAAGTCCTGGATATCCCAAAACACCAGAAAAGCAAGATTTGGATCTAAAATCATATCTCATGATGGTGCTAGAGGAATTTAAGAAGGACACGAATAACTCCCTTAAACAAATACAGGACAACACAGGTAAAGAGGTACAAGCCCTTAAAGAGAAAACAAAAAAATTCCTTAAAAATTACAGGAGATCACGAGTAAACAAGTAGAAGTCATTAAAGAGGAAACACAAAAATCCCTTAAGGAATTACAGGAAAGGACAAATAAACAGGTGAAGAAATTGAGCAAAATCATCGAGGACCTAAAAATGGAAGTAGAAATAGTTAAGAAATAACAAAGAGAGACAACTCTGGAATTAGAAATCTTAGTAAAGAAGTCAGGAAACATAGATGCAAGCATCACCAACAGAATACAAGAGATAGAAGAGAGAATCTCAGGCACAGAAGATAAAAAAAAAAAAAAAAAAAAAAAAAAAAAAAAAAAAAAAAAAAAAAAACATTGACACAACAGTCAAAGAAAATGCAAAATGAAAAAGTTCCTGACTCGAAATATCCAGGAAATCCAGGACATAATGAGAAGATCAGATCAAAGGATAATAGGAATAGGAGAGAGTGAAAACCTCCAAATTAAAGGGCCAGTAAATATTTCAACAAAATTATAGAAGAAAACTTCCCTAACCTAAACAAAGAGATACCCATGAACATACAAGAAGCCTATAGAACTCCAAATAGACTGAACCAGAAAAAAAAATTCCTCTCACCACATAATAGTCAAAATACCAAATGCATAAAACAAAAAAGAATACTAAATGCAGTAATTGAAAAAAGGTCAAGTAACATATAAAGGCAGGCCTATCAAAATTACACCAGACTTCTCACCAGAGACTATGAAAGCTAGAAGATCCTGGGCAGATGTCATAAAGACCTTAAGAGAACACAAATGCCAGCCGAGACTATTATAACCAGCAAAACTCTAAATTACCATAGATGGAGAAAACAAGATATTCCATGACAAAACCAAATTCACACAATATATTTCCAGAAATCCAGCCCTTCAAAGAATAATAAATGGAATACTCCAACACCCCATAAATTCCACCAGAGAGCTCCTAAACCTGATAAACAACTTCAGCAAAGTATCTGGATATAAAAATAACTCAAGCAAATCAGAGGCTGTCCTCTACACAAAGGATAAACAGGCAGAGAAAGAAATTAGGGAAACAACACCCTTCACAATAGTCATAAATAATATAAAATACCTCGGTGTAACTCTAACTAAGCAAGTAAAAGATATGTTTGACAAGAACTTCAAGTCTCTGAAGAAGGAAATTCAAGAAGATCTCAGAAGATGGAAAGATCTCCCACCCTCATGGATTGTCAGGATTAATATAGTAAAAATGGCCATCTTACCGAAGGCAATCTACAGATTCAATGCAATCCCCATCAAAATTCCAACTCAATTCTTCACAGACTTAGAAAGAGAAATTGGCAAAATCATATGGAACAACAAAAAAAACCAGGATAGTCAAAACTATTCTCAACAATAAAGGAACCTCTGGTAGAATCACAATCCCGGACCTTAAGCTGTACTACAGAGCAATGCAGATAAAAACTGCATGGTACTGGTACAGTGACAAGCAGGTAGATCAATGGAACAGAATTGAAGACCCAGAAATGAACCCACACACCTATGGTCCCTTGATCTTCGACAAAGGAGCTAAAACTATAAAGTGGAAAAAAGACAGCATTTTCAACAAATGGTGTTGGCTCAACTGGTGGATAGTATGTAGAAGAATTCAAATCGATCCATTCCTATCTCCTTGTACAAAGCTCAAGTCCATGAGTATCAGGGACCTCTACATCAAACCAGATATACTTAAACCAATAGAAAAGAAAGTGGGGAAGAGCCTTGAGCACATAGGCACAGAGGAAAATTTCCTTAACAGAACACCAATAGCTTATGCTCTAAGATCAAGAATTCACAAATGGGACCTCATAAAGTTGCAAAGCTTCTGTAAGGCAAAAGACACTGTCAATAGGACAGAATGTCAACCAACAAATCGGAAAAACATTATTACTAATCCTATATCTGATAGAGGGCTAATATCTATAATACAAAGAATTCAAGAAGTTAGACTCCGGAGAACCAAATAACCCTATTAAAAAATGGGGTACAGAGCTAAACAAAGATTTCTCAACTGAGGAATACCGAATGGCTTAGAAGCATCTAAAGAAATATTCAACACCCTAAGTCATCAGGGAAATGCAAATCAAAAGAATCCTGAGATTCCACCCCACACCAATCAGAATAGCTAGGATAAAAAACTAAGGTGACAGCATATGCTGGAGAGGTTGTAGAGAAAGAGGAACACTCCTTCATTACTGGTGGGATGGTAAGCTGGTACAACCACTCTGGAAATCAGTTTGGTGGTTCCTCTGGAAATTGGACATAATTCTACCAGAGGACCCAGCTATACCACTCCTGAGCATATACCCAGAAGATGTTCCATCATGTAATAAGGACACATGTTCCACTATGTTCATAGCAGCCTTATTTATAATATCCAGAAACTGGAAACAACCCAGATGTTCCTCAACAGAGGAATGGGCACAGAAATTGTGGTACATCTATACAATAGAGTACTACCCAGCTATTAAATCAGTGAATTTATGGAATTCTTAGGGAAATGGATGGATCTGGAGAATATCATCCCGAGTGAGGTAACCCAATCACAAAAAAAAAAAACACATATGCTATGTACTCTCTGATAAGTAGTTATTAGCCCAGAAGTTCAGAATACTAGAAGTACAATCCACAAACCACAAGAAACTCAAGAAGAAGGAAGAACAAAATGTGGACACTTCATTCTTTCTTAAAAGGGAGAACAAAATACCCATGGAAGAAGTTGCAGAGACTAACTATGGAGCAGAGATTCAAAGAAGGGCACTCTAGCCTGACATAGCTGTCTCCTGAGAGGTTCTGACAGTACCCGACTAATACAGAGGTGGAGGCTCCATGCCATCCATGGAACTGAATACAGGGTCCCCAATGAGGGAGTTAAAGAAGGGTCCAAAGGATCTGAAGGGTTTGCAGCTCCTTAGGATGAATAACAATATGAACTAACTAGTACTCTCAGAGCTCCCAGAGACTAAACCACCAACCAAGGAGTACACATGGTGGGACTGATGGCTGTGGTAGCATGTGTATAGTAGAGGATGGCCAAGTTGGTCATCAATGGGAGGAGAGGCCCTTGGCCCTGTGAAGGTTTTGTGCCCCAGTGTATAGAAATGCCAGGGCCAGTAAGTGGGAGAGTGTAGGGTGGTTAGCAGGGGGAGGGGGTAGGGAACAGGGGTTTGTTTTTGTTGTTTTTTGTTTTGTTTTGGAGGGGAAACATGGAAAGGAGAAATCATATGAAATGTAAGTAAAAAATATCTAATTAAAAAACAGTTATTGAATAAAAAGAAAAAAAAAGAAATACTATGCTAATACCTTTGGAACTAGTTTGGGAATCTTGACTGCCAGTGTTAATTGTAGCATACTGTTAGTAGTTCAGAGTATCCGGTACTCTGTATTTTGCTTGTTTGAAGAATTTTGTATTAGAACTGTTAGTTCAGTAAAGGTACTGTAGGTCTCTAAAAAGTGAGTTGGCCTTTTCTTTGGTAATTAGAGACAACTTTTTTTCTCCTCTACTTATGAAGATAAAGTAATTGCTTTGTTCTAAAAAAGAATGTTGTATATAAAATAGAATTCCTAATTACAAAGACTGCTTAGAAAACTGAAGCAGCAATTTTCTGTGTTTTTGTTTGTTTGCTTTTTGTTTTGTTTTCCTTTGAAACTAAGAGCTATGCAGGGTATACTTATACATGCCTATAATTCCAACATTGGGGAGGCAGGAAGATAACGAATTCAAGGTCATCTTCTACTACATAATGAATAGAAGGTCAGCCTGGGCTATATGAGATCCTGTCTCAGAAAAACAAAAGGAAAAAGACAATAGAGTCTAGGATTTATTAACATGTGTCACATTAATATGATAGGAAATGTAAAAGTATTCCTAGTGTGCTGTTCCCTCTATACAATGTTTAGTCTATTATTACACATCCAAAGAATTTGTAGAATATTTAAAGTAATTGTACTCTTAGCTCATGTATTTAGCTGCTGGGAGAAAATAAGTTAAATTTAAGACAAAAAAACCTTGAGAAAGTATTATATATATATATATATATAGATAGATAGATAGATAGATAGATGATAGATAGATATTACATATAGTATGTAATATATATTATATAGTATACATATATATATTATATATATATATATATATATATAGTAGCAGAGTATATAAGAAAGGATAGTTCCTATTGGAAAAAAATAAGTCATAAATGAACTAATAGTGATGAAGAGGTAGAAATTTAATAGCAATAGTCTTATGTCTACTTTATAGAAGCTAGAGTTTTCTTAAGGGAGGGAAACTAAAATGAGAAAATACCTCCAGATCATGTTATACAGTATCCTCTTAATTAGTAATTGATTTGGAGGACCTAGCCCTTGTTGGGTGGTGCTCTCCCTGGGCTACTTTATTGCTTCTGCTTCATGTCCTGTCTCTAGGTTCCTGCCTTGTTTGAAGTTCTGTCCTGACTTCCTACAATGATAAACAGTGATATGGAAGTGTAAGTCAAATTGAGGAACCCAGCCTAACATTACAAACTCTAATTTGTACTCAGCCTCCATCTTATGTTAAGCTTGTCCTCAATTTGAAGTCAGATACTGGAAAAACCACAACTTGTCCCAGGAAGACAGACACACCCAGCAACAGTTACTCCACCCCTAATAATAGCTCCTAAGAGAAAAGTACATAATGTACCTGATGCTTTGAAATAGATTACTCAAGTTAACCATGATTGCTCCTAACATGTTGAAATCATTACTAACCAATAGAAATGTGCCAAGATGCAATTTTCAAATGTTAACCAACCACGTAACTTTCAAATTGAAAAGCCCCATACCCTGATGGAACTATGATAAATAGGCAAGGCTTTACCAATCCTGGAATTTCTAAATTTATCCACTATGTTGGAGAGGTTGGAGAGTTCCAAGCTCATGGAAATAGAAATTATCATCCTGAGTGATAACCCAATCACAAAAAGAACACACATGGTATACACTCACTGATAAGTGGATATTAGCCCAGAAGCTTGGAATATCCAAGATACAATTCACAGACCAACTGAAGCTCAAGAAGAAGTAAAACCAAAGTATGGATACTTCAGTCCTTCTTAGAAGGGGGAACACAATATCTGTGGGAGGAGATACAGAAATGAAAGTGTGGAGCAGAGACTGAATGAAAGGCCATCCAGAGACTGTCCCACATGGGAGTCCATTCCGTATATGGTTACCAAATCCAGAGACTATTGTGGATGCCAACAAGTGCTTGCTGACAGGAGCCTGATATAGCTGTCTCCTGACTGTCTCTGCCAGTGCCTGACATATTCAGTGGTGGATGCTTTCAGCCAACCATTGGACTGAGCACAAGGTCTCCAATGGAGAAGCTAGAGAAAGGACCAAAAGAGCAGATGGAATTTGTAACCCCATAGTAGGAACAACAATGTAAATCAACCAGTACCCCCAGAGCTCCCAGGGACTAAACCACCAACCAAATAATAAACATAGAGGGACCCATGGCTCCAGCTGCATATGTAGCAGAGGATAACCTTGTTGGACATCAATGGAGGAGAGGCCCTTGATCCCTATTGCCCCAGTGTAGGGGAATTCCAAGACAGGGAAGTGGGAGTAGGTAGGTGGGTGAGCAGGGGGAACAGGGAATGGGATAAGGGGTTTTCAGAGGGGAAACCAGGAAAGGGGATAACATTTGAAATGCAAATAAAGAAAATATCTAAAAAAAAGCTAAAACCAACCAACAAATCAAACAAACAAAACCAGAAAACAAAACATACTCAGAAAAGACACCACTCTGCCTAAGTACCCTAACATCCCTTGTATACTATCTATGTTTTTATGATTCAACTCTACGTAATAGATCAAGAAAACTTAATGCTCCATAAAATCTTTCACCTTTGTTTCTTTAGCCCAAGGCTATAAACTTATTCTGTACATACAAAGGGCCACTGATTCTAGGCAGGCTTTTTTAGAACTCAATAGAAATCTTACGTTTAGCTTCTTTTTGTATTGCTTATTTCCTGTTTTGAAATAGCATTGTAGTTGGTACAGAATATCAGACTTTGTATCTAAGGAACTTGACTGACATATTCAGTTGATGTTTTGCATGTATAATTGCCTTTCTCATAGTTCTGAATCAAAGGGTTTGAATGTTTATTAAAGCCAGGCCTGATTCTTTTATATATATATATATATAAAAGAATAGTAGTTGGCCCTGAATTGATTCTAGAATGCCAACACTTTAATGCATGTTTGAAATGTTTGTTGTTAGTTACTAGTAATTTTATATATGCATTTATCAATAATGAAACAACAGATATTTAACACAATAGCTTGGTTTTATTGTTTGAATTTAATTTCTTGTTAAAGATTGTCTTAACCAGAAGACACTCTAACTTTTCGAAATGCATCAAGTGGCGTTCACTGTTTTCTAGCTCCATTCATTCCCATGGCTGTTTGTAAATAAAAGATAAACTAAGCACACTGGTAAAGCTGCTATAGTAAGCCTGGAGCAGAGTTTTGTGAGACTGGGGACATAGGCTGCATAGGGTCAACCTTACATCAGAAATAACAGTGCTTTATGTGTAAAGCAAAGAGTTATAGAACTTGTCTGATAAGGCTTATTTAGACTAAATTTAAAACTATAGATTGAGCCAGGTTCATGGTCTTCAGTCCCTGAATAGACAGAAGCCAGGCTGAGTGCCATAGCTATAACCCCTCATTAAAAAGAGTTATCTTGAATGTGAATAACATCATTATACACATAGTTCAGTTTTTCAGGCAAGTAGGCATCTGTTCTGGAAGTTCCTAAAATTGACCTTCTGTAAGGATACTGCAGCAAGAGGGCCTTTACACTGTAGAGATATGCCATTGCTGCTGCATTTGAGCTTGTTGATGTATTACATTACCACGGTACAGCCTTAAATTTACTTTGGATCACTCATTCAAAGTATGTATCTTTTCTACAACTTTTGATTCCTGATGAAACTGAAAATTTTCTCTTCTTCAAACAAAGTCTCTTATTTGGATGCACAAATGGTGTTTTGTCATAGTAGTGAAATGAATAGAGTGATATCTTGTGGCAGAACATTTACCTGAGAAAATGGGTCTAACCACCGGCACCAGTAAATAAGCCTGTGGTGATAGTAAAACATTTATGAGATTTCTGTACTTTGGGATGATTCAAGTAACAAAAAGTTTTGACAAATAATGGGTAGAATTTTTAAAGTCTGAAAGAGCTAAATAGAATTCAAATAAAATTATTTCACTAGATTTAACCCAATTTACATGTTATAGGTTGAAAAAATAGTTTCAAATGTATTTTAAATTTTGCTGTGGGACTTTGGTATGAATGTCAACTCAAATAGCAAGTTTCATCATTTAGAACTGAATTAGAGTTGCCAGTGCCATGTTTGCTTTTCACTGAAAGACAGGAATTTAAGTGTATCCCAATGAAATGTCCTTTGCTCTTAGTGACACGTAAAGATGTAAGGTCATATTTCTTCTAAAATCCTCTTTCTCATAGTGCACTGGAGTCAATTAAAACAAATCTCATGGAAAAAACAATCATATATTTAATAGAGCTCAGAGTTCTAACTGCCTGTAAAGTCAGAATGTCATTGTATCTAGTGATGAGCTTCAAAATACTTTGTCACTTTTGGTAGTGGGTTGCTATGTCTGTAATTAAAGTGTGCTTTTGTGCTTGGGATGTAGATCAGGAAAATACCTGAGCCATGGTGCCAGGCCCCAAGCATCTCTACCCCATCTCAAAAATCAGATGAATAGTCTGTCATCTCAGGGTGTTAGCAATCTCTAAATAGCAATACTAGTCTAGACATTAATTTTAAATCTACCCATACCTATAATGAAAATGATTACAGATATTAAAATGATTGACTTGAGAGATTATGTTTCTGTTTTCCCTTTTTATGTAACTTCCATTATATCACTGGGATGTGAATCGGTTAAAATGAGTTCATCACTTCCTTGTAGCACTACAGAAGGCAGAAGGCAGCTTTTGATCTGTGCATCTTTAGGGAGTTTGAAGACATTTGACACTTTGGAAAGGGAACTGTTGTAAAATTTTTAAATTGTCCCTGTGTGACCATACTTTTAGCAATATAGCATGAGCTGAAAATGCACTGAAAAAATATTGACATTCATCTAAATAAATTCCAAATTATCTGCTTCTTAAATCATATTCTACACATTCAATAAAACTAAAATAAATAAATACATATTTGTTTATCTTTATAACTTGAAAAATGTACTTCGGTTTTACCAGTCACTTACCAAAAAATGGTTATTATCAGCCAGGTGTCATGGTACAGCCCTACGATGCCAGAACATGGAAAATTGTAACAGGTGGATGAATTTTGTAATTATATTCCTGCCTGGGTTACAGAGTGAGACTAACCATAAATAGCATGAGACAATAAACACACACACACACACACACACACACACACACACGCACACTCACATACACATACATACACAGATTTGGACAACATCCTGATACTATAACATTTATCTAAAACAAATATTCATTCCTCTAAATGTGCAGTTAAGAACTGAAAACAAAATGCTAAATTATAATTATCTAGTAGCTGGGCAACAATATAATTGATAAATATAAGTAATTGAGAAAAGAATAATTAAAGAATGAATAATTAAAGACAACAAAAATAAATCAATGTATTAGACAATATAAATGAGACGATATCATTGATGAAAGACATCTCATACTGTTTTATGAAGAAATAGAATGAAATTTTTACTAAACAATAAATAGCACCATCACCATACAAACCATCAAGACCTACCTAAGGTATCTTAGTTTTGTACAGATTTAGACACAAAATTTAACAATGATCTCTAAAATTCTACTAACATTCCTTAACCTGGGTATGGATTATTGGCATACGCATCTTTAACCATGTGGGTAGGCAGCTAAATAGTAGTTTTAAGTTAATCCATAGGTTAAATAATATAGTATAAATAACATATAAGCAAACCTTATGCTATTGATGATTAAGTATTAATCTAAACTAGTGATTAATTCATTTTTTCCTCTTAAAATAGTTAGTAAAATAGCTCCAGTACATTTGAACACATGTATTTCTGAAGTTATTTTATAAGATATATTTTAATACTTCTTATAAAAATATATTATTTAAATAACCTAAAGCTTAAAAATAATTAAAATTAATATATTAATTATTCAATACTGATTAAAGAAAGTATTTTAAAAACCACCAACCAAAGAGTACACATGGTGGGACTCATGGCTCCAGCTGCATATGTAGCAGAGGATGACCTAGTCAGTCATCAATGGGAGGAGAGGCCTTTGGTCCTGTGAAGGTTCTATGCCCCAGTATAGGGGAATGGGCCAGGAAGCAGGAGAGGGTAGGTTGTTAAGCGGAGGGATGGAGGATGGAACAGGAGTTATTTTTCAAGAGGAAACCTGGAAAGGGGATAACATTTGAAATGTAAATTAAGAAAATATCTAATTAAAAAACAGAAAAATAAAAAGCTATAATCTATAATATAAAAACATAATAATAAATAACACTAAACTGCTAAAAAGTAGATAACTTTACACAATAAACATTACTGTGTGATTATTTATAAAGTATGAGTATTTAGTTTGAAATTATTTTTTAAGGTTTGTTCTGCATTTTTATGCACAAAGCCTAATTTTAGTATTTAACAAATAGACTTCTGACTACGTCTATCATAAACTACCAAGGCTTATGATTTAACAACAAAAATGATATAGTGTTACAAAGAAAGAGTATTTTCTTGCTAAGTAAAGGTTAAATAATTCAGGAAGAAAGGAAAGCAAATAGATGAACAAAGATGAAAGGTTTCATCAATACCACACTCTGTTTCTCAGGTTCCAACCTTGACTTCCTTCATTCACTTTCCTACATGATGGACTTTAAGATATATGGTGAACTATATACATTCATCCCCAAGTTTCCTGGCACTTACCCACATTTCTCTTACTTACATATGCATGTTTAGCATGGACCAGGTCTCTGTATGTGTATGAGAGAGAGAGAGAGAGAGAGAGAGAGAGAGAGAGAGAGAGAGAGAGAAAGGAAGAAAGAGAGAAAGAAAGAGAGAAGAGAGAGAGGGAGGGGGAGAGACAGAGGCAGAGCATATATGAGAATCTGGGTTAACTCACATAATATTACAATTTAAAATTTTATAATTTAATGCAATATTTAATATATTAGTCTCCAATTCTGCCCATTTTTCTGTAAATTTTATTTCATTTCTTTTATGGTAAAATAGAGTTACACTGTATATATGCACAATATTTTCATCTCTTCAACTATTGATGGAAATGTTGCCTGATTATTTTTCTTGCTATACTAAAAATAACAAGCCAGAAGAAAATTAAAACAGCATATAACATGGATGAGGAACTATGTCTCTAATAGGAGGTAGAGTGCTTTTAGTATAGGTGCAGTGTGATGATCCTGAGTCTCATAACGATAGCACTTGTTTACAGTCCAATGTTAGGTACTGATTTCGCTTTCCCATTATATTTTGTCAGCATTTATTAATATTTGAATTCTTGATAATATTCACTTGCAAAGTTACCATTTGAAAATTATTTTTCTTGTCTGCTTGAATGCAACATTCAATTGAATGTAACATTTGTTACTTAAAAGTGATCCAAGGTGGTCAGGAAAGTCTATCTCTCTTCTTTTAGTTGCTCCCCATCACACTTTTAAATACCTACCTTCTTTCTCAATCATAGAATTTTAAGAGACTTTTCTCCAAAGTCAGTTATGCTTTTATTACACTTAATATAATCTCCCACTGTAATTTTCAACTGTATTTCTCCTGTCTCTTAGTATTACTTAGCTTTTCATTTCCGCAGTTTCCCCTCCAAAAAACAAACAAACAAGAACAAGAACAAACT
>JADRCD010140960.1:0-14825 GCA_019843815.1 Montemys delectorum | reverse complement strand
TGATAGTGTTGGGCTCTGCCAGGACACCCCAGACTAGGAGCAGCATGGAGCTTAAGTGTAGGTTGACCACTTACTGCTCCTTCAGTAAGAGGACAAGGGCATCAGAGGAACTCAGAAGTAAGCCAGAGCATCCCTGGGTACTGAAGAGCTTCCTCTATCAGTATATACTCTGTGCAAGGCTGGGTGGAGGCCTCCAGTGAACATACACTGAAGGGAGGATGTGCCAGGGGCCATCATCCAGTGCAGCAGTTCTCAACCTGTGGGTCCCGACCCCTTCTGGGGGTCTAACAAACCCTCTCACAAGGGTCACAGGAAAACACAGATATTTACATTACAATTCATCACACTAGCAAAATTAGAGTTATAAAATAGCAATGAAATAATGTTATGGTTGGGTCCCCACAGCACAAGGAACTGTATTAAAGGGTTGCAGCCTCAGGAAGGCTGAGAACCACTGCTCTTGTGGAAAGCTTGGTGTGGTCATGACAGGCTGGAAGCACACTATCTCTGAGTGTTTCCATATAGTGTGCTGCTGTGGTCTTCTATTTATTCTAATGACTGTCTTTTGTTTCTTTCTCGTCTACACGTCCAAAGAGAAGCAACTAGAAATCGATGGAAGCTCTATAAAGAGTAGGCGTGGCCAACAGACTTCTTGTCTTAGAGTTGGGCAGAAGAATTCTTCAAAATCAGAGAAAATTAAGCAGGGGGTTCTGGGGAGACTGAATATGCATATGGATAAGTGTGTGTGAGTGAGCATATGAATGTGAGTATGTGTGTAGGTGAGTGTGGACATGCGTCACAAGGGTGTGGTAGCGGGTGGCTCTGTGTGAGTGTATGTGTGTATGTGAGTATGCAAGCATGTATTGTGACTGTGAGTGTGTGTGTGTGTATGTGTGTGTGTGTGTGAGAGAGAGAGAGAGAAAGAGAGAAAGAGAGAGAGAGAGAGAGAGAGAGAGAGAGAGAGAGAGAGAGAGAATGCACCGTGAGGGCATGACAGTGTGTGTGACTGTGTGTGTGAGCATACACTGTGAGGGTGTGACTGTGTATGTGGCTATGTGTGAGTATAACAGTGTGTGTATACAAGTATGTGTGAGATGCACTGTGAGGGTGTGAAGTGTATGACAGTATGCAATGTATGAATGTGTGTGTTTGTGTATGTGAGATGCACTGTAAGGGTGCAACACTGTGTGATTGTGTGAGTGTGTGTGAATGTATGTGTGGTTGTGTGTGAATGTGTGTGAGACGCACTGTGAGAGCATGACAGTGTGTATGATTACGTGTAAGTGTGTGTAAATATGTGTGGGTGGCATTGGAGGGTGTGACAGTGTGTGTGTGAGTGTGTATGAGATGCACTATAAGAGTGTGACAGTGTGTGATAGTGTGCGGTGGTGGGAGGGTGTGTGTGTGTGTGTGTGTGTGTGTGTGTGGTGCACTGTGAGGGTGTGGCAGTGTGTGACAGCCTGCAGTGAATGTGAGTGTGGGTCCCATTTCTGGTTGCTTTTCCTTACTTTCGCTTGTTTCCCCATTCTCACCGGTATAGGAGATCCTGATAGCAGTGACAGGAATGTCAGAGATCTTTAAAGACTTGGTTTGAAGAAACTTGAAGGCATCATTGCTGAGGTCTTCTGAGGTCAGCTTCTGAAGGACTCTCCTTGCGCATGGCCCTGCAACTCCCAGGACCCCAAGCTCGTCGGTTATGTTTTGAATTTCCACATCATATCCACCTCTGACGGCTGCTTCCTCAATCCATCTGCATTGGAGTCATAAGCCCTGGGTAAACGTTACTTGAATAATGCATGTTTCTAACATATTATGTCTCTGAAGTCTTCCTTCAAGTTTGGAATTACCAGGAAGTCCCTGGTGGGTCAGGGCACGCAGTCATCTCACTCTGAAGGCTGAAGAAACTGAGTTCCCTAGATGTAAATTGCCCGCTAAAGGCTTGGGAGGGAATTCTTCCAGGTAACGAGAATCTTCCCATTTAAATGAGCTTTGCCATGCCTATAAATAGTGATGGTTCTGTTGCATTTAAACTAATGGTCCCATCTTCAAAAATTAATTTAAACCTGAATTTGCTTCAATACCTGTACACAAGATGCATACTTGTGCTGCTAGCCATTAATAATGTGCCTGCCACCAGACACATAATTGCTCTGACAATCACAAGGAAAAGAGGAAAAACTCCAGTCTCAATTTCTAGGTCTTGATGAGTTTTTGGAAGGCAACGCTCGGGCTAGGCTATAATTTATTGAGCTGTCCCTGGAGCTCTGCGAGTCTATCACAGTGTTCCTCTAGACGAGAAGAGGCTCAGTGGCTAAGGTGACCTCCACACCCCTGTGCTTGATCATCAGATTTCCATAATTCTACCACTCAGGTGAAAATCTGAGTCAGACCTTGATTAAATAATAATAACCCCCACACTTTCAGGATATTAGACTAAAAAGATGGAAACTTTACAGTGGACCGGAGGCCCAGGCAAAGGCTGGTCAGCAATTTAGCTGTGAGCCACTGTGCATAGGGTATCCCAAAGGGAGAAGCTAACCAGGGAGTTAGCTGACTGAAGCAAACCCGATGTGGCACCTTAATCAGTCATGCTGACTTGAGTTTAGCCCACACCTGTTTCCTCATCTGCAAATGAGGATAACTCATACTTTGCAAAAATCTTTCTATTTAGCACATGTTTGTAAATAGGGTGTACATATATGCACCCATGTTGTAAGTGTGTGCAGAGGCAAAGGTTGACACTGAGTATCTTCCTTGACGGCATTTGTGGTGGTTTGGATCTGCTTGGCCCAGGGAATGGCACTATTAGAAGGTGTAGCCTTGCTGGAGTAGGTGTGGACTTGTGGGAGGAAGTGTGTCACTGTGGGGGTGGGCTTTGAGACCTTCCTTTAGCCACGCAGGAGCCAGTCTTCTCCTGACTGCCTTTGGATCAAGTTGTAGAATTTTCAACTCCTCCAGTCCCACATCTGCCTGAGTGCTGTCATGTTCCCTCCTTGGGGATAATGGACTGAACCTCTGAACTTGTAAGCCAGCCCCAATTAAATATTGTCCTTTATAAGAGTTGTCTTAGTCATGGTATCTCTTCACACAGCAATGGAAACCCTAAATAGACAGCACTTCACCTCATTATTTTTGAGGCAGGGCCTCTCACCTAACCCCAAGGCTTGCCTATTCAGATAGCTTGCTGTAAAGATGTCCTATCTCTGCCCCTAAGTGCTGGGGTTACCTGCAAGCCACTGTGCCTATATGCTATTATATGGTTGCTGGGGAGTTGGCGCTCTGGCACTCAGGTTTGTGAAGGATGCACTTCCCCAGCCCCTACAAAAATCTTAAGAGAATTAATTAAGGTCATGTCTATAAGGAGTTCTGGCTCACTGATGATGTTTAATAAATAAAAGTTAAGATTAGCAGAACCAGTAAACCACTTGTTGAGGGGGTAGGGGCTTTTTAAAAAAAATTTTATTATTATTTTATGTATATGAGTATACAATAGCTGTCTTCAGACACACCAGAAGAGGGCATCAGATCCCATTACAGATGGTTGTGAGCCACCATGTGGTGGCTGGAGTTTGAACTCAGGACCCCTGGAAGAGCAGTCAGTGCTCTTGCCTGTGGAGCCATCTCTCCAGCCCCGGAAGCTCCCATTCTTGCCTTGACTTCCCCACAGTGATGGACTCTAACCTGAAACTGCAAACTGAAGTCTGTGCCTCTCTCCCCTAAATTGCTTTTTGTCACAGCGTTTCATCGCAGCAACAGAGATGGAACTAGAGTATACTAGCACAAGAAAAACTGTGTAAGATTGAGTCATTGTGTCACTGGACGTCCATTTACCTAAGATCGTGAAGTTCTGACCCAGAGCCAGTAATCAACAGGAACTCCCCAGGGGATTGGTGAGAAACAGTCAGCTCGGCGTACACTCGACCTTTGGGCGTCAACATGTGACTTATGTTTGTAAAACCCACCTGCACAAAAGAATTGAGAATCATTTGACGAATTCACACACATCAGTTGTGTGTGCCATGAGAAGATTCATCTCTTACCATTTATGTCAAGTAGATGAACTAAAACCAAAGATTAATTTAAGTTTTCCAAAATTGTTTGTCCTAAAAATGGCATTTCAGGGCTAGGAAGATGGCACTGAAGTAAGGGTACTTTTAACCAAAGCCACCCTAAATTCAATCCCTGGAACCCACAGGTCAAAAAGAAAGGCTTTTGCAAGTTATCCTCTGCCCTCTACATGCATGACACACATAGATAAAATAAGTGTAATAATTTAAAATAACCAACAACACACTCCTCTAACTACAATCAACTTTTAAGATCTCGTGGGCATGTCAAGTGAGTCATTAGTTTCGTAGATGACAATCTACTCAACAGCTGAGGATTAGCATGCATACTCTTGGTCCCTTGAAGCGTTCCTGCATCCACTTGGAATAAGTGGAGTCAAAGAACGTTGGATCTGGGTTTTTTTAAAAGGACCAGGTCAGAATCCTGGACCTTGTCTATTTACCTTGGGAATGACATTAGCAAAGAGATGGTCCAGAAGCTGAGTGGAATCTCGGCCTTTGATGTTGAACTTGCCAAATGGAGTCAGGTCAATCACACCAACTCTTTGCATAACCTGTTTGTACTCGGAGCCCACCGGCTCAAACCAGTTCGTGCGGCGGAAACTTGGCCTGAAACGCAATATTTACTGCCATCCGTTATCCAAAAATTATAAAATATAAAATAAGAATATTTTAATCAGTTTCCTCCATCTAGGAAAGCTTTCTGGAGCTGGGGGAGGGGCACCCTCAAATCTGTTCTGTAAATCATAGACACACTTTGGAATCTGACCTTTTATAGCTTACTTATCTGTCCGTTTGACCCATTTTATAGTGAATGAAGTGTTAATTAGCAAGAAAACTAAGACGGAACTCATGGGTACTCTGGTCTAGGGTAGCGTAGAAGGCAGTAGTCCAGGGGGTTGAAGCCTGGCTGCATACTAGAATCACCTGGGCTGTACTTTTTCAAATACCAGCTGTCAAGCCTGATTAAATCAGAATGGAGTGTGTATGAATGCTGTGCACATGTATCTGTGCATGTGCATACATAAGTCTCTGTGTCTGTGTGTATCTACCTGTGCCTGTGCCTCTATGTGTGTGTATCCATGTATATGTCTCTCTGTGTATGTCTGTGCAAGTATATGTCATGTGCGTGCACAGAGAGAGAGAGAGAGAGAGAGAGAGAGAGAGAGAGAGAGAGAGAGCTATCTAGCTAGCACTGTGAATACAAATCACTTCCACTTGTTAAAAGGGCATTGGGCACTGTGGCAGCTTCCAGGGGTGCCCACCCCTGAGATAAGCAATGGTCTAGCCCAGTGCTTTCTCTCTTCAGAGAAAAGGCACAGAGTGACTTCTAGGTCCTCTGCAGTAGCTAGTGACAGAACAAGGTCTATAACAAAGGTCACCTGACTCTTTAGCAAATGGACTTTAGCAAATGGACTCCTAACATGGTGTTTTTAGCTTCTGAACAGGATGCTAAGTCTGCAGAGTTTTCCTGTAGCTTAACTATTAATTTTAATCATTTCTTAACTATTAAGAAACTTAAGCCAGATCTAAAACATCACAAAATGAAAAACCAAAGCTAGTATTTATTTGAGTCATAAGCATACCAACCACTCTAGACCAGCTGCCTCTAGAGCCAAACTCATCCCAAGCATCCCCACCTCTGTATTTTATACCACTTAAGTGAATTTAAAGTAGACTTCAAAACCTATTGTTTCGTGTGCATGTATGTTCATATGTGGATGCATGTGCACATATGTGCTTATACACATTGAAGCCACAGCCAACCTCTGTGCCATAACTCAGGAACCATTCATCTTGTTTTATTTCCAAGTCTCTTGCTGGCCTAAAGTTCACCAATAGGCTAGGCTGTGTGGCCAGTGAAACCCAGGGACCCACATGCCTCCACAGCCCTGGGATTACCAGCACATGCTTCAGTGCCCAGCTTTTATACACGGGTACTGGGAAGTGGACTCAAGTTCTCAGGTTTGCATGGCAAGTGCCTTACCAACGAAGCTATTTTTCTAGTCCCGAACCCTGTTTAAAATAGCAAAGTGAGAGGCTGACAGGAACTGTAAGTTAGCTTCTAGGTTTGCTGTTCATGTTTTCTTAGTGTGTGGGTTCTCATTGGGAAAAATAATCACCATGAACCCCAAGTTCAGCCATGGCATGCACACTTCACAGGGACTCAGAGGCCCATTTCAGTGGCATAGTTGGTTTATTTTATCCCCAAGTACTGTGCTCTTGTGTGCTTCATGATTTAGAGCTGTGGGTCCTTTCCACACAGCATTTGAATGTCATGAAATTTGTCCAGAAACCCTTAAGTCGTGCTAAACTTTCAATTAAAGCCACGGTTGTACTTGGGTGGGGCTGAGAAAGGTTCCTCTAAGATTCTGGTAACCGCCAAGTAGACCAGACATCACTGACACTGGCCAGTGTCCCCTGGGGTGGCCTAAGGAATTTACCTCCACCATAAGCACGTAAATGATACCACAGTAGACTTGGCACTCCTCCGAGAGTGGCAGTTATGATGGAGAGGAATCCGTGCCCTGCTGTCTGTCTCCTGTCTACCCCTGTGGTGGCAGCCCCTGATCAGAACCACAGGCAGGCTAAGTCATCCACTTACCTATACTGAGTGTCCTGGCCAGGCTTGTAGAACCAGTGTGGCTGTTCCCAGCCTGCATGGAAGCCCATGGAACACTTGGACTTCAGGGTTTTGTAGAGCCCACTGACTCTCTGGGTTGGCCTCCCAGCAAACCGCTCTTCTTTAGGATAACCAACTGGGAAGGGAACACCAGTGCTTTAATAGTTTATAACTGAAATGATTCAATACATTGGAAGGCAACCCAAAAACATATATATGGCTTTTCCCCCAAAGATGTCAGTTATACTGATCATCAAAGGGTAAAGTAAAAATGCACTGACTGCTTAAAATCCGTGATGGACCCCATGTATACATTAAGCAGACATGGTAACACATTCAGCGATGGACCCAATACATTAAACATGTGTGGTAACACATTCCTTGCCATTTCTTAAGGCATGGTGCTGTTTACAGTCCCCCGCCAGCCCCAGGAAACAGAACAGAGTGCCTAAAGTGAGAGGGGCTGCAGGTCTTTCTAGATGACAGCAAGTTAGTACATCACCAATGTTGTTGAACCCGTACGATTCTCGGGCTTTGGCCTCGGTGTACTGTGTTGTTGTCCATTTGCCGTAGCGATTGGGATCCAGTTCTATCAGGTCAAAAGGAGGTTCTCCATGCAGGATCCAGTCACTGAGGTACTTCCCCACCCCACCAGCATGGATTATGCCATATCTTTTGGATACAAAGATGTTTTGGATGTTACAAATGTGGCGTATTCAAGTGGTGAAACATGTCCAAAATACCTTACAGGGCATCAGATCTGAAGTCACCTATGCTCTTCAGGACACACAAGTAATAAAATCTTTATGTTTAGATAATCATTTTTTTTCCTCAAAAACAAATCAATGTATGTTCTGGCGTGCAAATGAAAGGCGCCTCGCTTGGTTGCTGGCTTGTTTGCACCATTTCTCAAGGGATATCGTACCTACAGAGAACCTAGGAACTGCAGGCTAGGAAAGATGCAGACTCCAGAGAAGAGGTGGTTGGTGCTCGCTCACCAGCCTTCTCGAGCTGACTTTATCCTGACTGACAGGCAACTCAATGGGAGGTACCCACCCCATCTCTTCTCAACTCAGTGCAGTGCTGATGCTCTTAGGTGGTGCTCCATGCAGACCCTTCAGCTTAGAAGCATTCCACAGAGGCAGGCACACAGTGGGTACTTGTGGGAGGGGTGGAAAGGAACATGACCTCTGTCCTTTGCAACTAAGAGGTCACTTGGAAAGGAAGGTCTATTTGTCTCCTTTTTTTTTTTTTTTTTTTTTGTTTTTTCAAGACAGGGTTTCTCTGTATAGCCTTGGCTGTCCTGGAACTCACTCTGTAGACCAGGCTGGCCTCGAACTCAGAAATCCGCCTGTCTCTGCCTCCCAAGTGCTGGGATTAAAGGCATGCGCCACCACTGTCCGGCTTTGTCTCCTATTTTTACAAGACGATGCTTCGAGGTCTTATGTAACCCAGGCTGGTCTCAGAATGACTATGTGGCCGAGGACGGGCTTGAACTTCTGATCTTCCTGTGACTCCACCTTCCTACCTTTGGTATTAAAGGGATATACCACTATGCCTGGCTTATAGGACACTGGGGATCAAGCCCAGGGCTTTTCTGAATTTAAGCTAGCACTCTACTGAGCTGTATCCTCAGCCACAAAGAGATGCTTTAAACGTCTAATATGATTGTGATCTCAGAACGATCCAGAATGGCTGCTTCCGGTAGGCTTAATCAGGTCTACCTGCCCATTCATATCTAACAAAGCTTTTCAATATGGCTTTAGCTAGGACAACATAAAAGGGGGTTTTTGAAAACCAAATGGGGTGAAAACCATGGAAAGAGAATCAAGGGAGGTTGATACTAATTGGGAGAACCCCATTCTCTCCCTGGGTTTGATCCCCACCACCACATACTTAAAAAATCCCAACCAAGCACTCCGGTACCCCCAACTATAGTAATCCAACAGCCAGCACCTTGGTTCTAAGAAGCAGCATGGGAAGAATTTATCAGAGAGCAAAATGCTCTCTCCACAACTGCACTTCCTTAGAAAAATGAACGTACCTTGTCTGTTGACAAGTCAGTTCTCAGGGAGAATAAAAAGCTATCACTTTATACTTGTAGCTCGAGGCTTGGCACAGAGCTGGCAATCATTGAAGATTATTTGAACAAACAGCCAAAGAGAACAGAGAAGAAAACTAGAGTATTAGAAACTGTGATATGATGGTGTAGTGAGTTTGACATCAGTATTCAGCATATTAATGGGGCCAATATTAGAAATGAAGTGCGGGCCAGGAGTAGAATCTTAAGTAGGAAGCAGCGGAGGGAGTCACACAGAAGCAAATCACGTTAGACAAACAGGAATTACGGTGAAAAGACGGGAGCCATGTTATCCATTCGATAGTCTGAATATGTCACATTCTGTTATGAAGATATTCCCGTCTGGTTGGGGCAAATTGACCCCTTGGAAGGTAGTGGCACGAAAGGAGACGTGAAGAACGGAAGTGACAGGAAAACACATGACAACAGTTTCAGAAAATGGCTGCCCCTGTGTGCCAACCTTTACCATTGAAGTGCTTAGCCCTCGACATGGTCCCTGCCTTCACTCCTTGCCTTACCCTTTCCTTACTCCCCACCAACCCCCAGCCCCAGCCTCTTCCACGTTTTCCATTTCGGGGGCCCGATATTTCAAACCTCAGGGTGCCACTCACCCAAAGCCAATTGCCACCCAGTAGTTCCTGACCCCCTGGTGGGGCCCCACCATAGGCAGAATGTCTGGAGAGTAGGTGATCGGGCCGTTGACGATGTTGATGATGTCTGCCTTTTTCAAAACAGGAATCATTTCCATGGCAGCTTCTAGGTGGTCTGTGATTCGGTCTAAGTCAGACTCAAAAAGTTCCTTTCCAAAGCCTAGAGAGACAGGCGTCGTGGTCAGAATGCCCACCACGTACAGACAAGTCTCAGATCTATGCAGTCTCTGAAACAGGTGCCCGTATGGAACATTCTTCCTTTTTTTTTTTTTAGATGCTAAACTTGGGGCCACTGAGATGACTCAGAGGGTGAAGTCACCTGCCAGCAAGCCTGACAACCTGCGTTCATTCCCTAGGACCCACATGGTGGGAGGAGAGAACTGGCTCCTGCAAGTCATCCTCTGACCCCTGCACATGTGTCGTGACATCTGAATGACCACATACACACATCAATCAATCAGACAGTCAATTAATTAGTGTAAGAAATAT
This sequence comes from Montemys delectorum, assembly GCA_019843815.1. Classification (NCBI taxonomy): domain Eukaryota; kingdom Metazoa; phylum Chordata; class Mammalia; order Rodentia; family Muridae; genus Montemys; species Montemys delectorum. Next base: position 4,916 of record JADRCD010140960.1, on the reverse strand, counting down.
TAAGTCTAAACTCAGCACTCACTATTCCCACACCAGCACCCCTCACATTCCTGGGAACGACAATGCTATTTTTACTGAAACAAAAATAAAGAGGGAAAAAATGCGCTTGTTTTTTTTCCCCAATACTTAACCCAATCATTATTTTTAAAAGAACAATAAATTGGTTTGCCATGAGAGATTTTTTTAAATCTTTCAATTAATACAAAAGTGAGAGTGAATGCACTGTACAGTTACTCCAGGACAGTGGAGGAGAAGGACCGTGCTCCAGGATCTGGGAAGGAGGACCTGAGAGCTCCTTGAACCATCTTTTCATCAGACAGCCTTTTTCCTGCAGCTTGCTCCCACATGTGCCCATGGGCTAGGGGTCTGTACACAGAAGTGAGTCTTGCATAACCACCACCTTTTCTTGTCCTACAAGTCACTATGACTCAAAGCAGGGCCACAGATAAACGTCACAACATTTGTCCTCACAGTATCTACCCAGGTTCCCCTAGCCCTTCTTGAGAGCAGGTCAGGGTAGTGGCATGGAGCTTCCAAGCTACCAGAGTTGCACTAGGACACATGGACACCCATGCCAGGAACAACTCACAGCCTGGCTCTCCCCACCTCCAGCTAGGATTAATTAAATATCTGTTCAGCATTTACTTGAAAGAAAAGCCACAGCATGGGCAGAGTGGAGAGAGAGCCCCACCTCAGCCACCTCTAGTGGCTCAGTCCTCACTCTGATGTCAGGAGTAATTCTGCTCAGGTCCAGATGTACAGGGCCCACTCAGCAAAGCCAAAGCCCCTTGGCTGCTGGACCAGCCTCTGCAAGAGGCAAGGTAGGTCAGAATCCTTTTCTGTTACTTGAGAGGGAAAGGTATGTTCCATGCTGCAAACTATTTATCAACTTACAATGCCAGAAAATAGGGCTGGGGAGATGGCCCTGTCTAGAAAAGAACTGGTCTTGTAAACACAAGGACCTGAGTTTAAGCCCAGAGTCCATGTTTTAGGTAGATAGATAGATAGATAGATAGATAGATAGATAGATAGATAGATAGATGTGCCTACATGCACTATAATCCCAGCACTAGGGAGATGGAGGTAAAGTAGATCCCTGGGCCTCACTAGCAATCTTAGCTTCTGGTGAGTTCCTAGTCAGCAAGAGACCTAGCTCAAAAAATAAAATGTAGACAAGTGTTTGGGAAATGACACCTAAGGATGATCTCTGGCCTTCATGTGTACACACATCTGTACATACATGCACTTGTATCCAAACACATATATACAAGATTAAAACTAGAGGTGTAGCCTAGACAACCTAATTCTTGATTTGGCTTTGTAGGGGAAAATGCAAAACAAAACAGAACAAAAATGCCCTGGCCCTTCTCCCCTACAGATCTAGAAAGAAAGCATGGCCCCTCTTGCTGAGGCACATGGCTCCGAGCCTCTCCCACTTGTGAGGCACAGGAGGGCCTCTGACCACAGCTCCACCTTTTTTGAGGATTCTGACTAACAAGTTATAGGATGGATATCCTGTCCTGGGTACCTGCAGTGTGGACTACTGTCAGAGCACACACATCTGTGTTCAGATCTTTCAACTAAACCAAGCAGGCAGATGGAGGAAGAGAGAGATGGCAGAAGGTTGGCATGGGAAGATAACAGCTATACCTGGAGCCTTTCCCAGCAGCCCCAGCACCAATGTCAGTTTCTCTTCTCAACCGTGTCTCTCCCCTTTCCTCCCACCTGGCTCACTCTCCACAGGGTATAAGGATGGTCCCTCCAACCCCACCTCATGCTGCCCCAGACACCTGAGTGTCAGCACTGGGATTTTGTCCTGTTCCATACCTGGCTCCCAGGCTTGGGGACCTGATCCATCATCTCTGACGTGCACACCTTTCATTAGCTGAACCCACCTGGAGGGACTCCATGAGCGACCCAGGAGGCTTGAAGTTTCATCTTCTCCTGACTTTCATAGGGACCAAACAGAAGTCCATCCCTTTCCTGTCGGAGGTAGTAGGATCCTTCCAGGTCACGGAGGACTGGGAGCTCTCGTTTCAAAGCCTTCACTTCTGGGATTGTTGATGTGACGACATATTGATGTTGTACCGGGATGAGGGGATGGTCTAGTCCAATCATTTGACCCACTTCTCGAGCCCAAAATCCTTAAGTGAGAAAATAATTTTTAAAAATACCACCACGTACTAATATCTATACCTATGATATTGATACTGCAATTCGTATTTGGACATTTCATTGTTTATTTGATTCTAGTGCTGGAAAGCAAACCAAAGGCCTTACACATGCTTGCTAGGTGGGACTCTACCACTGAGCCACATCTCCAACCTCTTAAGTATTTTTCAGCATTGCAAAATAGAAAGGGGCTAACAGTTTTGATAATATCTGAAACTCAAAGACGCTCCTTCCATGAAAAACCTTATCAAAGGTGAGTTAAAAAAAAAGAGTAACCTAAACATATAGAAAGTACAAATTCAAATAAGAAAGACAAAAGTAGCCCTTTGTGTAGACAGACACAGCAAGACAGAGGGCGAGCCCTTGTGCGGATGTCATCAGCGTAATTCAGAACAGCACAGCACACCGCAGCCCTCGGAGGCAGCTCCCTCCTACTCCTCCCTCCTAAACCCTGCTCTCCAGTTCCACAGGCTCAAGGCTGTTCGGTTGACTTAAAATTTAGAGCGTATGCGCTTCAGGAGGAAAACACATTAAGTTCTGCTACTTCAAGAGTAACGGTGAGTTTGTGAGGTGCCTCCTAGTCAAGCACTGTAGTCAGAAAACAAGAGAGACTTGTAGGAAAGCTCAGTGGGGAGATCTTCCAGCATGCCCGAGGTGGATTCATCCCGAGTGCTGCGGGAAAGAAGAAGAAACAGCAAGACAGAGATTGTGCACATCCATTCCCAAAACAGATGCTTCCCCTTCTCATCATTTCCCCCATTGGATCTGGATATGTATGTCTGAGGGACCCCAGGGTCTACGAACACCAAATCTCAATGCTTTTGCTGCTACTGCCCCAGAAGCAGCAAGGCATGCTCTCTCTCGCTTCCACTCCTCACTCCTCTCTCTTTCCCTCACTCCTTTTTTTTTTCTTTGTGGCATGAGGTTGGCCGTAGCCAGAGCTGGCCTCAAACACATATAGCCCAGGCTGGCACTGAACTTCTGAACTTCTAGCCTCCATTTCCCTCCCCCCCCCCCCCCAGTAAAGGACTACAGACATGAGTCACCGCACCCAGCTAGCAAGACCTTATTTTAAATAAACAATACAGCACTACTCACAAAAAGGTATTTTAGGATATAAAATGGCCTTTGTACTTTTTTTTTTTTTTTTTTTTTGGTCAAAGGTATGGTGTGCTTATGTATCTGTTAATTACTCATGGGGAGGGATTTCTTTCGAGCAGCTTGTTTCATAGCAGTTTTGAGTAATTATCAAAGACTGGCAAACCCTCTCGATTACTGCTTTTAGACTATAGTCTAAATTTTCTACTGTTTTTGTTTCTGCTCTAAAACAAAACAAAACAAAACAAAACAAAACAAAAACCTAGCAAGGGGTTCTGAGATCCCTGTCATTACATAGTTCAAGGCTAGGTACAGAGGTACCTGCTGGGAAGCAGGGCAGGTCCCCTGAGCAGCCAGCATCCCTGAGCAGCCAGCATCCCGAGCAGTCAGCATTTGTTTCTGTCTAAGCAAACACCACCTAAGTGCTCTGTTGCTGTCCTGGCCTGTCAGGTTATTCATGCTTGAGTAATCACCCCCCATTGGCTCCCCCGTTTGTAAACTTGAAATCCAACCTGTGGGCATCAGAGACATTTGCTGGTCTTTAATAATTTAGAGACTTAATTTATTGCTGCCTGTAGAAAGGTATAAATTACCAGTGTCAGGACTTTCTTTGTAGGCAAACCTAGCAAAGCCATCTATTGTCGTTGTACATACTAGGACAGTTTTTAGATCTAAAGTCACATTATTTAGCCAAGCAATTCAAACTACTGCAGTACCCCGATTCAGTCGTTTCTATTAAAAACATAAATTGAAGAAAATAAATTCTGTCCTATTCAAACATAATTACGAATCTCTGAGTCTAGCGCCTTGCTTATTAATGCATTTTATCATAGAAACAAAGTCTACATGCTTGCCCACATCCTGTCTAACTGTACTGCCTTAAATCTCGTTTACCTTCTGATGTTGGCATCTGAGAGAATTGATCTAAGTCTAGCCAAGATTACACTTCAAATCCTGCTAGAGCTCCTAGCAACCAAGGTCAAAGGGGAGAGTTAAGTGCAGGAAAAAAAAAATCATCCTAAAAGGAAAAAAAAAAAAAACAAAAAACCATTCATCTCCACTTGCAATGCAACTGAAGGGCCAATAAAAATGAGCATTGGAAATGTCTTCTGTCTCAAAGAGTACAGGGATAGGCAGGCACCTCAGTGGTAGAGCATTTACCCAGAGTGCATGAGGCCCTGGGTTCAATGCCCAGACCTCACCACAACCACCACCACCATATATACAGGATAATTAAATCTGAGTACCGCGACTGGTAGAAATGAGGTTCGAATGAAGGGAAGCTGGTTTAGGACTAAGTTCACTTCCTCTAGATGGCTTACACACTATGACAATGGAGGTCTCCTACTCTGGTACACTGCGACAGGCGGAATGCAGCAACTCTTTCTGGATAAAAACCGGGTTCCGAGTTGGCATCATTCACTCGCTTCCTGATTTTTTCATATTAGGAAAGTTCTAAGTAAGATTAACAGAGTCCTCCCAGGTTTAACGAGTCAACTAGAAGCAAGGTCAACAGGCACCTTCCTTACCATGTACAAGAAAGCTTTACTTCATAATAATCAGTATCTAACTGTGCTGTGTCCCTATGCTGTGTCCCTATGCTGTGTGCCTATGCTGTGTGCCTATGCTGTGTGCCTATGCTGTGT
>JADRCD010140957.1:0-13848 GCA_019843815.1 Montemys delectorum | reverse complement strand
AAAAAAATGGTTTCTGATTGTGCTGAATTGCATTGGGTTCTGTTGCTTATGATTTTGCGCTTGTTCTGGCCTTCATGTTATCTCTGGAGTTAATGGACCTGGGCATCTCTGACTGGAGCTTGCCTCCTTTTAGGTATGTAGAGCTCTGTGACATGGGGTAAAACAGTTTTCCATAGAGTCAGGCAGTGCTGTCTCTGGTTATAGTGGGCCTATGTGTCTCTGGTTAGACCAGGCCTCCTGTGTCCTTGGATACTGAGGACCTCCTGGGAGGCAGACAGACTGGAAAGTGTGTGAGGGTATCTGGCCACTGATGTGGTCTGGTGGAGAATTGGACTAAAAGAAAAGTGAAGCTTAGCAGGGCGGGTGGGTCCCTTGCCAGCTGGGATCTGTGTCTTTTGTTACTAAACAACTTCAACAGTGTGGCAGGATACAAAACTAACTCTAAGGAATCAGTAGCCTTCCTTTATACAAGTGATATACAGGCTGAGAAAGAAGTTAGGGAATCAACACCCTTCACAATAGCCGCAAAGAGAATGAAATATCTTGGTGTAGCTCTTACCAAGCTAGTGAAAGACATGTATGACAAAAAGAAATCAAAGAAAATAGAAAGATCGCCTATGCTCATGCATTGGTAGGATTAACATAGTGAAAATGGCCCTCTTACCAAAAGCAATCTACAGATACAACGTAATCCCCCATCAAGATACTAACACAGTTCTTTGCAGATATAGAAAGAGCAATTCTCAACTTCATATTGAAAAACAAAAATCCAGGATATCCAAAAGAAAAAAATTCTCAACAATAAATGAACTTATGGGGGAATCACCATGCATGACCTCAAGCTGTACTACCAGGCAAGTGTGATAAAAATTGCACGGTATTGGTTTATATACAGACAGGTAAATAAATAGAATAGAATCAAAGACCCAGAAGTAAACCTATACGCCTATGGACACTTAACCTTTGGCAAAGAAGCCAAAAACATACAGTGGAAAAAAAGAAAGCATCTTCAACAGATAGTGTTGGCCTAATTGGCAGTCTGTATGTAGAAGAAAATAAATCTGTATTTATCACTTTGCATAAGGCTCAAGTGAGTACATACCATACATGTCCACTTATGTCTGAGTTACCTCATACAGGATGATATTTTCTAGTTCTATCCATTTGCTTACAAAATTCATTATGTCCTCATTTTTTAAAGTAGGAAAATATTATTTCATTGTGTAACTAAACTACATTTTCTGTATTCATTCTTCAGTTAAAGGGAATCCTGGTTCAGCTCCTGCCTATTAAAAACAAGGCTACTACGAACCTAGGAGGTCACATTTCCTTGTAGTATAGTGGGGCATATTTTGGATATATGCCCAAGGGTGGCATACCTGGGTATTCAGGTAAAATGATTTACAGTTTTCTGAGAAACCACCAGATTGATTCAAAGAGTTGGTTTAGCAGTTTGCAATCCAACTAGCAATGGAAGAGTGTTTTGCTTTGTCCACATCCTGGCCAGCATGTGCTCTCACTTGAGTTGTTGATGGTTGCCATTCTGATTGGTATAAGGTAGAATCTCGGGGTCATTTTGATTTACATTTCCCTATTGACGACTAAGGACTTTGAACATTTCTCTAAGTGGTGAAGAAAATAATCACAGGGGGCAGAAGGAAGGACTAGAGAGAAGCACAGAGGGCTAAGAGATTGAACGGATATAAGCAGCCTTGGGAGCTTGGAGGTGAGGAGAACTTCTAGAAAGTGCAAGAGACCTGGGAGAATGCCAGGACCCAATGGAGGTAACTTTAGCCAAAATATCCAACACTGGGGTAAGGGATCTCGAAAAGTCCATTTCCAGTCGATAGGGCCTCAGGTCGAGGGCTTAGGTTACTAAAACACAGTCTTACTCAGAATTGTTCCTGTCTCAAAGAACTACAGGTACAAAAATGGAGAAGAGACTGAAGGAGAGGTGGTCCAATGACTGTCCCAATTTGGGATCCATCTTAGAGATGGCACCAAGGCCTGACACTACTATTGATGCTATGATGTGCTTACAGATAGGAGCCTGGCATGGCTGTCCTCTGAGAGGCCCTACCAGCAGCTGACAAATGCAGATACTTAACACCCAACTATTGGATTGAAGTCAGAGACCACTATGGTTGAACTGGAAGGTTTGAAGAAGCTGAAGGTGAGAGCAACTCCTTAGGAAGACAAGTAATCTCAACTATCCTAGACCCCAGGTATCTTGCAGAGACTGAACAACCAAACAGGAGCATTCACAGGTGTCTGCAAGGCTACTGAGACATATATAGCAGAAATCTCCTTGCTTTGGCCTCAGTAGGAAAAAATGTGCTTAATCCTTGAGGGAATTGAGGCCACAAAGGAGGATGAGGCCTGGTAGGGTTGAACACTCTCTTGGAGTCAAAGGGAAAGAGGAATGGGATGAGGAACTGTGGGAGAGGGAATCAAGGAGCAGGCAAAGACTGTAATGTAAATAAATAAAACAATTTAAAACATAGAATTAGGGGTTGGATGTTTTTAATAGACTTTCCACCCATATTTAGTCATTTCTTACTGGTCTTTGAAAATTTAAAATTATAGCCACAGTACTGACATTGTTATGGTCAGTGCATGTTGATAAACTATTGCCTTTCTATAAGTAGTGAAAGTATCACTCACGAGATTGGGAAAATGCAGGAAATTAGGTCAAAGTAATTGGAAGGGAAAAAGTAAAAATAAAGAAAAGGAAACCACCACCCTCCCACAGTCATACAAATGAATGAATGAGCTTTTCTTACCATAAAATTATGATAGGACATCGACTAAGCAGAGAAAATTCTTCCTGAACAGTAGTCTTTCACACTGAAACAGAAAAAAGTCAAAAGTGCCCAGAGTAGTACCCCCCAAACAAAACAAAACAAAACAAAACAAAACAAAACAAAACACTTACAGACAGGAACTTAGCACAGCTGCCTTCTGAGAGGCCCAACAAGCAGCTGGCTTAGAGAGTCTCAGATTCTTACACCCAACCAATTGTCTGAAGTCAGGGACCTGTGTGTTTGAATTAGGGTAAGGCTGGGAGAAATTGAGGAAGAGGGCAATTCCTTGGTAAGACCAGCAGTCTCAACAAACCTGGACCCCCTAAAATTCTCAGACACTGAGCCACTGACCAGGCAGCATACATTACCTGATAATGAGGTCCCGATATATATATACATACACGTACATATATATACACACACACAGCAGAAGACTGCTTGATCTGGCTTCAGTGAAAGAAGAAGCATCCAACCCTTGAGAGACTTGAGCTGCCCCAGGAAATAGGGAGGCTTGGTGGGGTGTGGGGTACGAGGGGATGGGGACATCCTCTTGGAGATGGGCAGAAGAATAACGAGATGAGGAAATGTAGGACAGAATGAGAGGAAGATAACTACTGGACTGTAAAAGAAGATTAAAGATAATAAAAAAGAAAGAAAACAAAACAAACACATTCAGACATTACTGCTTTGGGATAGTCAACAGTAGTCAAATTTCTCTACTGGGAAAATTAGTATGTAGAATATTCACCATTTACTATGAGTGATCCAGCTAACTATCCATCTCCTACCTTGTGAAGTAAATTAATAAAGTGTTGTCATTTTGCCACCAGGACAAGTGTGTCAGCAAGTGAGCTGTTCTCTTCCTAGCAAATGCCTGCAGGACCACTATTCCATAGACACAGTAGGTTTTAAGAACTTCAACCAAGTTCCTCCTCCAATAAAAAGTGAGACTAAATAAGGTCAGGAGAGTTGAGCTTAATAGTGACATCATTGTGCCCCTACGCTTTATGTCTAGGGCACCTTGTAGTGGTATGTAACCAAATCTGAATGAGAGATATTAATGGAGATGTTAGTCTACATGAGTAATTTCAAACATTATACTGTAAACCTCTCCGTTTATTGTCTGACTCATTTGACTTATTTACTTCCCTTGTTGCTTAAAAAACAAAACAAAACAAAACAAAAAACCACCAAAAACAAAACAAAACAAAATAAAACACCACCAAAAACAAAGCAAAGCAAAACAAAACAAAACAAAAACACCTGACATAAAAACATTAAAGGAAGAAATGATTAATTTGGTTCACAATTCAAAAATAAAAAAATCCAAAGTAAGATTGTTATGAATGGAGCTTGAGACTTCTGGTCAAATTGTATGCAGGCAGGAGGCAGAGGTCAAGGAAGGCTGGTTTGCAATCAGTTTCTCCTATTATATCCAGAACTATAGTCCACAGACTGAGGCAGCCCTTGGTTAACCTAATCTAATCACTCACTAGCATGTGTAAAGACTTAACGTTTAGATTATTGAGGGTCTTAATGCTGGAGGTTTCCCACAGAGATCTCTGGCCCAACTTGGTGAAGGAGCACTTCCGAAGGGAATTGAGCAAGCACAGATAGCGCCATCTCTGATGTGTCTTCCAGGCAACTCCATTTCATCATGCTGCCCTGTACTGAGTCAAGCTGGGCTGGGCCGACAGGCAGACTAGCCAGTAAGGAGTGCAGCACAGCTTCAGGCCACATTTTGGGAGAGCAAATCTCTTCCCAAGTGTTACAGCTCTAAGAACAAAAGACTCAGACCACAAAGTAGATCTTTCACATGCTTTACTTCCCTAGATACCATACATATATATAGTTTGGGGGGACATTCAGATTTTGGCAGCAGTTATCTCTCATTGGTTTGGGCTGAGAATCTTTATTTGCATGTAAGAGGGCTTGACCAGCATTACACACCTCTCCTGCTGGGGCCCTTGTTGGGGGTTTGGGCTGAAATTTGAACCGTCATCTCAGGAGCTATCACTGAAGTCCTACTGTCCCTTGTGAACAAATTTACTTTGCTCAGTGGGTCTTTGGAGTTCTCAGGTGGCTGCTCTACTGGATCCTGGCTGTCAGAACAGCCCACTGCCCCACAGATTATTCTAGATCCTTCAGAGTTGATTGGCTATTAGTGTTATGTAAGTTGTATATGTCAGCCCAATAAAGAGTTACATCTTCCCTTCCATCAAGTAAAACAAGGCAATAGAAGATGATGTAGTTGATCTTCCACTTCTCCCATACTATGTAGTCAATTGAGGTACAGGGAGCAGCTTAGATTATTGCCCTGGCTAACAATAACAATAATAACCAATGATCTGCTTTCACGAGAATATGCAAAAGGCTGTAAGAAGCTGTATTTCCCTTATATATACTTGAAGTGACTGTCCTGAGGTTCTGTACTTTCCAATACAGTATAGATATAATCTAAGGTAAACCTAAAGATAATCATCCTCCAACTTTCATAACACAGCTTAAAAATAAAGACTTCTCCTAAAATGTAGCAGGACCCAGAGGCTTATAGCATAGAATTAAAAATGCCCAGTGTGCCATTCATCACTCAAAATCCAGAATCATAACATGAATAAAAAATGTTATCATTGCAGAGATAAATACAGATTGGAATAATCTTACCAGCATTTCAAAGCAGTCATCATAAAAAACGATTCAACAATCAGCCACAGAATTTTCTTTAAGAACAACAATTTTTAAAATATTACAGCAAAGACACTTTTAAAACAATCACATGCTAGCTTATGAACGAAAACAAAGGTGTTGTTTCTCACAAAGGAGAAACTTTATAAGTCAATAACTGAAAAGTAACTCTCATATCACCTGTAGACTCAATAAAAATACAGAGAAAAAAATGAGATGCAAAAACCAGGGTTCATCGAAACAAAGTTCCCCAAATTGTTTTTGAAAAACCATAAATATGCAAAAGAAATACATACTAAGGAACTTCACAGTTTTATTTATGATATCCAAAGACAGAGAAAAATGAGAGAGTATGCAGACATAAATCATTATTAATAGAATCTTTATCTGAATAACTGTAGATCTCTCATTTGTAGAGAGAATGGAATAAACCTTTGTAGTAATTTTCAAGTAGTGGAAGAAAGGTTTATTGACCTCTGTGATGGTCAATTTTAATTGTCAACCTGAACCAGGCTAATCACTGGGAAACTGTCTCAAGGCTAAGCAGACTAGATCAGACAGGCTTCTATACAGGACTTTGTAGAATTGCCATGTTGATGTAACAAAGCAGGGAAGTCCACCCAGTGTGGTGGAACCATTTTTTAGAAATGAGTCCTGGATGTGATAAGAGTAGAAAAAGCAAGGGGAACAATAGCAGGGAAGAATTCACTCACTGATCTTGGATTTGACTATATATTTAATGCGAGTGTCTGTTTTAAGTTCATGCTACTTGACAGAATATAACATGGAATTATAAGTCAAATATGTCCTTTCTCTTTTCTCATAGCAACAGGAAACAAAACTGAGACAACTCAGGATGCCATATAGTGAAAATATTCTTCCTATAATTGTAATAGATGAAGTGAAACTATGAGAATGAAATAGTTGATAATTTTAGCCATAATGATAGCTAAAATGGTTTTCTATATGCAAAGAAAGTAATCTTGAGAGGATGTGTATATGGTAGTAAATTTCTCATCTACATAACAAATATCTGACACAATTGACTTTACAAGAGGACAACTTAATTCTACACCACAGACTAAAACATTTTTGTCCATTATGTCTGTTGACCCATTGCTTCTGGACTTGGGAGGTGGCAGTGAGTCATGATAGGAATACTATTGTTCCGCGCAATCGTCTCGCCAGCAAGAACGAATGTGAACACCAGGATCCTTCTGCAACAAGCGTTTATTGCATCTTTAAGAGGAAGACCCCGAGCCCCAGAAAGGCACTGCTTATATCCTAGTAGAAGCCCATGAACTCATGCCACGTGTCATCTCCCCATAGGCCAGGGAAGATCATGCCACTCAGAAGCACAACCTACAAGCCAAGTCAGGTGTTGTTTATCTCAGAGCTCTCAGCCAGCCATCACCATCTTTAGGGCGCGGTTCGGATGGCTCTCTACATACTATGTAGAAGCATTTGCTTACTTAATGAAAAACAGGTTGTAAAAAACAGATATAGGAAATACTGAACTTCCAACATGCTCTTCAAAAGCATACATAGTCCCTGTTATCTAACAGCTGCCTAGGATAAAAGAGCCCCCTATATATTTCTTTCTGGGCATCAGTCTTTGTCATACATTTCAAAATCATGACAGATTTGGATTCCTTGTAAAAAACACACCAAAATGTGTTAAAATAAGGGTAAATGATGGGTAGTTTTAGATCTTAAGAGTTTCCTAATTCTATTTTTAGGTTGAAACAAAAAAGCAAAACTTAGAGCATTTTTCAATGAGGTTTTAAGGGTATGTAGAAGAGTCATTAAGATGATGTAATTTTCAAATTTAAGATTCTAATGGGGTCCAAAGGGAGTAAAGTTTCTATACTGGTTGATAATGTATCAATCAATAGTGATACATCATCTGTAAATATTTCAATACATAAGATTCTGCTGAGAAAAGAATTTGAGGCAGCATATTAATAAATATTCCATTAGGATAAGATGTTATAGACAATTATAATAACTATGATAAAGTTAAGCCAGAAAAATTAGGATAGAAAATTTACCAACAAATACTTTCAAATGTAAGTCTTATTATTACTTTCAAATTCTACCATTTAGTCCAACTTTCTAAGCACGATGAGAACAGAAGCTTCTTTTTAAAAAGTCATCTTTGTTGTAAACATATTTCTCATATTACTATATGATTTATGTATGTGGAAAAGTGACCCTGCCAAGGACTGGGTCCATGGGGAAAGATTTAGTTTTCTCACATCTCTATCATCTATCTCTTCCAGATCCAATCAAATTAGCCTAAGTAAACATTTTGCACATAATACTGAAATTGAGCTTTAGGAAATTCCCTTGCTTCCCTCTTGCAAAAAGTGTTAGCCTCCTAGATCTCTACACATAAATTTCACATCAAGACCTCTAAATCTATCATTAAGGACTTCTTTATTCTCTTTACAAGACTGTATTCTTCAGGGTGCTATTGTCTTATTGTGAGAACATTTTTAAAACCCAATAAGAGATTTTACTATTTGATACTTACAGTCAAATGTTAATCTTATTATTATATGCTATAAAAGCTTAACGGTTTTTCTTATATTGATTAGTTTTGTTTGTCCATAATTTATTTATTGATGTAGTATTTTTTCCTATGAGTCTGATTAAATCAATTCTGTTATTTATTAGGAGTTCCAATTATTTTCACATAAGTTTTATGGTAAAGTTTGTAGACAGTTTGACAAAATTGAAAAGTCAAAGGAAGCAAACATTATTTACATTCAAAGTAATAATTATTATTGATTTTTGGGTTTTTTTTGATATTTAATCATGAAATTTGGTGTCTGTTGTCCTTATATTTATAGTTTGATATTTAACTGGATTCTTTTTGTTTGTTTGTTTGTTTTTCTGAGACAGGGTTTCTCTTTGTAGCCCTGGCTGTCCTAGTACTCACTCTGTAGACCAGGCTGGCCTCGAACTCAGAAATCTGCCTGTCTCTGCCTCCCAAGTGCTGGGATTAAAGGTGTGCGCCACCATCGCCTGGCCTTGACTGGATTATTTTTAATTCTAATTGACTGTTATTATTAATTGCAAAAATATTTTATTAAAGAACTTCAGATTTAAAAATTCATATTTTTGTCAATCTTGAATAATAATTCAATTCCCCTAAATCTATTTTCTTAGGAGAAATTAAACCTATTAAAATTTCTTGAAGTTGCTCCATAATTTTTTCAATATTTATTTAAAAATTTCATAGCTTAATGAGTCCCAAATTTTTACTATTCCAAGAAGATGTTATGGATTAAAATTAGCTGTTTATTAGGAGAAGAATTGATGAAGAAAATTAAATTTTTCATAAAAAGAGTTAAAATTGTATTATTTGCAAGCAAATGCCTTTAATTGAATGTTAACCTTATAGCAACCTGTCAGTCTCAAATAAAAATATTACATATATATATAGATAGATACATGAAAAGCTGTATACACCTGTGAGTAGAGTAGAAGTGAAAAATTTTAGGGAAACAAGGAGCACAATTATGATGGGGAGAGGAAACAGGGAGGGCAGTGTTTAGTGTGATCATATATACTCAAATTACACTGAATATTATATTAAATATCCTTACAAAACACAATATTATGTAGCAAGAATATACACGAATAAAATGGAAGCAAGAAGAAAACAAGACAAGATTTTTAAAAATAATTTTGACAAATTAAAATGGATAAAAATACAATTATTAAATGTCATTTGAAACAATCTATGTTGAATGGTTAGGTTGCTTGAGATGAAACAAACGTAAAAATAAAAATCAATTTTAATGCATAGCCTTATAAAGTTATACAGCCTTATTTTTTTACAGCTTATAAAGGAGAAAATACTCATGAGTAATGAAACAAAACCACATGATCCATTGTGGATTTATATTCTCTTCTTTCATTTGATATACTTAGTACAGTTTACCACAAGGCCTTTGTATTTAACTCTTCTATATTTTCTCAGGTGTCTAAATAACTTTATTCCTTACTTGTATCTCCCTTTTCTATAAAACATAACTTCATAGATGTCCATATATTTCCTAGATGATTGTCATACTAACACACACATTAGAGAATATCTAGTATCACTCACCCTACTTGACTTATCAATCATATCAATTTACATCATCAAGTGAATTATTGCTATCATATTTTGCACAGGAAACAGACAAGCTCTAGATAATAGAAATCATCATCTTTAAAAAAAGGAAATCATCTTTATTTGTATTAAAAGTAAGAAACAGTGTCCAGCAGAAGTTTGTCTAATAAATTAATCTGAGTGCATTGTATCTTATACTATCACAAATGAGAATAATTTTCAAGGCTTTGTGCTTATTGTTTTTCTTTATGTCTGACATGGCTAATGTTTATGGATTCAAAGGCAAATATCTATTTTGATTTCATTTTTTTTTTTTACCAAATTGTCTATCATGTGTACCTTTTACCTGCTATAAAATATTTCTTACTTATAAATGTTACTCTGGATAGAAAACATAATATCCACCATTTCTGAATATACATGATTTAATCTAAACATATATAAATAGATAGATATGGATATGTAAATAGATAGATGTAGATATATACACTAATTTATATCCAGTTGAAAGTTATATACTAAATGTATCATATGCAATGATATTTATACATGTGTAATACTATATTTTTTCTTGCTACATTGTTGAATATGTTGCATTGAATATTTAAAGACTTGATTTTTGTCACTTTCTTAATTGAGGTCATTACATCCTTCTTTACTGTACATGTTAGTTCAAGGGAATATTTTTCATTCTCCAACAATGTGTAATCATATACAATGACTACCTTGAGGATATTTCTTTGATACCTGAATTTTAGTTTTTATATAATGTTTTTAAAATTCTATTTGTTTTTACTCTATCTTTTAGCATAAAAGTGATCCCATGAAATGCATGTGTTATATTTTATAATTTTAGCAATATATTAATATTATTGTGACATGAATTTCATTAGTCATACTTTTTCTTGTCTTGAAAAACATATAAACATTCATTAAATGTATATAATATGAATATTTGTAGGTATGTTATCCAACATATTTTAGTAGACATAATATTGAGAAAAACTTCTTTGAAACATACAAATACATTTTCCTAGAAACAGTGTATTACTTTCTTGTGCCCTATATTTAGATTAAATGTGCGCATACATATTTCTAAAAATTGTAAATATCCTTAATTCTTAAGTTTACCAAGTCTATTGTTAACCAAATTTTATGTTTTAGGTAGTCATTCTCAGAAATGTAATGATGTGTAATGAGCCCAATGCAGGACTCACAAGAGAGTAAGGTTTGCTATCTTGACTTTATCATACTAAACCAAAAAATGATGATACCAGAAAGGGACATCACATCAATACCTTGATGGTACCTTAATCTCAAATTTTCTGAGTCTAAATCTTTGAAAAATATGTATTTGCTGATACAGACACCCAGTGTAGAGTATGTTGTTACAGTAGCCAAAACTAACCAACATCAACATGAGTGGAGTATCACATTTTCCTTTCCTATTTCATAAGTATTTTCAAGGAAATAGTATTATCCTAGTAGTCACAGGCTAATCTAATTATTGCCATGCAAATAAAACGGTATATGTTTTTAGACTATAGTACTTTTGAAAACGATTTCCTTAAAATGTAGTTGTCAAAATAATATGCTTCAAACTATTAAAAAAAAAAAATCAGAATGCATGGGATTCCCGATCTGCAGGCCTTAAACAACAGGACTCTCAAGGGAATGCAGCAACAACTACAAATTTGGGATCAGGAGACCTGAAGGAAAGAGACAAGACAAAAATTTTGTTTAAGTCTTAATTTACTCTAGGGAAACAAAGGTCTTTTAAAGCTACAAAACACAAAGGTATTTGCCCAGGTGCATGGGCCAAACTGGTATTATCACTTGGTTAACATAAATGGAGTATCCCTCATTGTAAAAAATATAGAAAGGAACGTCCTCATTGTAAGTTGTCCGGAAAGCCCCCAATCATAAAATGTCCCAAGACAACTGCAGTAACAAAAGCAAGATAGTGGAAGAAATTAAAGAGTGTTAGTTAATAGATGATGGCCCAGGGACAAGATGGAGACAAAGATGCCAGGGACTTTTGGGCTCTGACACATGAGTAGGCATGTCAAGAAATCAAGGAGAACAGAGAAGGAAGAGCATTTTTGTCTTGGTTAAAAATATATAATGAAGATGAAGATTAATCTATAATGAGTCCCCAGGAATCAAACAACTAGTACATAGCCTGGAATAGCATTTCATAGAAGGGAATTGTTGAAGAATAGCATAGGTCTTTGAAACACCTTATTCTACACATACAAATTAAAAAGAGATTATAGAATGTCTCTTTTGAAAGGAAAAACTTTGAGTCATGCAGTCCTTGGTTGGCACCAAGCTTTGGAACTTTAAAGAGCAGGTATTCCTTTTGTGTGGAAACATACCACACCATTGGGGAAGTCTCTCTTCCAAAAACAGTTCACAATCAGACTCAACTGAATAGTGGAATCATGAAACAGATGTTGTTGCCTGATCACATGCTGCAGAATTCTACTCTTAAATAGCCTCTTAACTGTAATAGTTCTACTTAATACAACTATGACATACCAGTTTCAAATAAATTTTCTCAGTTATATTCAGAATAATCTGATTCAAATACAATCTTAAAAAACAATTTTAAAAAATCTGCTTTTCAAGCTGAAGGAATAAAAACCACATAGGGCAATTATACAGATGGCATGGTGTTTACCACTGTTGCTGGAAAACTCCTGTGAGAGGCTGTAATTCAGAAGGATAATATCCACTGTCATTGATTTAAAATTATTCACCCCTAAGGGGTTCTAAACTACACAACAGTAGCTTCCACAAATGTTTTCATGTTTCATGTGAGGTATGAAAATCCAGCAATTTCACATATGTACTCATTATTTGATCAGCTTACATACTTTCAAGAAAGGATGTTTATAACTAAATGCAGACATTAAAACTATGATTTGGTCATAAATTGCAAAATATCTCAATGGGAAAAATGTATGTAGCTCTTCTTGAGAAACATCTTAATTCTTTGATTTCTATTAGAGATACAGAATGAAAATATATGCCTAAAGGAAATAACATGTTCTTCTAAAGGACAGTTCATTACTTCAACACAATTCTAGGATCTGAAGCAAATATCTTGTTTTATATAGCCTCATACAATTATGAATACTAAATGTTTCTACATTCTACATCAGTGAATGCAGTCATTCAGAGCTGAGTCTTTTCTGGTACATTAAACTGAGTAAAAGGTGCCAAGTTTGTGCTTCAGTTTTTGACACAGATTTATTGGTATAAATTATATCGTTGAGATACCTACTACTACTACTACTACTACTACTACTACTACTACTACTACTACTACTACATACACACACACAGACATACAGCCGCACACACATTTTTATATTTATATGTATAAATTATGAAAGTTGAAGAAAACAGATAGATATAACACAATTGTCCAAACTCAGATATTTTTTAAACATAGTTGTAGAAAACCTGCAAAATTATAGAAAATATTTAAAGGACAAAAACTTCTTTATTGAACACATGCAAATATGTTCTCCTTGAGGCTTCCTAAGACATAGGACAGTTAGCTATATAGATTTAATTCATTTCAAATTTAAGGCACAAGAACAAATTAGTTACCAGAATTTATTCCCTTCAAAAGTCAGAAACTGATCATTGAGAATACAAATAATTTCAGCAAATAATATTAAAATATAGCTTTTTAAGAAATTACACTGAATTCATTCACTTTTTTGTTAAATATTTTCTTTACTTACATTTCAAATGTTCTCCCCTGTTCCTGTTCCCCCTCCAAAAAACTCCCTATATCCTCCCCCATTCACTTGCTCATGAACCCAACCTCTCCTGTTTACTGGCCCTGGGATTCCCCTACATTGGGGCATAAATCATTCACAGGACCAAGGGCCTCTCCTCCCATTGATGACTTACTAGACCATCCTCTGTTACATATGCAACTAGAGCCATGAGTCCCACCATGCATACTCTTTTGTTGGTGGTTTAGTCTCTAGGAGCTCTGGGAGTATTGGTTAGTTCCTATTGTTGTTCTTTCTATGTGGCTGCAAACACCTTCAGCTCTTTGGGTCCTTTCTCTAGATCCTTCATTGGGGACTCTGTGCTCAGTCCAAATATATATAGCTTTTTATTTAATGGGCAGGAAAACTTGTATGGTACTCAGTGTATACTGAAGAATGACTTCAAAGGCTACAGTTGGTTGTAGACACATATGTTTTG
>JADRCD010140956.1:0-17287 GCA_019843815.1 Montemys delectorum | reverse complement strand
TTGCTTTTCTGGTGTTTTGGGATATCCAGGGCTTGCTGAGGTGGGAGAACTAGGTTCTGGTGAAGCCAAGTAGTCTTGGTTTCTGTTGGTAGGATTCTTGCGTTTGCCTTTTGCCATCTCTTGATCTCTGGTGTTAGAAGTTCTTGGTGTCTTAGAGCTTCACCTTTCGTTGCTGCCCTGCAACTCCCCTTATTTCTTTAAGGGAGTTATTCATGTCCTTCTTAAGTTCCTCTATCAGCATTGTGAGATGTGTCTTTAGATCCAAATCTTGCTTTTCTGGTGTTTTGGGATATCCAGGGCTTGCTGAGGTGGGAGAACTAGGTTCTGGTGAAGCCAAGTAGTCTTGGTTTCTGTTGGTAGGATTCTTGCGTTTGCCTTTTGCCATCTCTTGATCTCTGGTGTTAGAAGTTCTTGGTGTCTTAGAGCTTCACCTTTCGTTGCTGCCCTGCAACTCCCCTTCCACTCCTGAGGTCTTTGCCTCCCAGCTGGTCTGGCCTGAGTCCTTGGGCTGAAGTCCGCCTTGGAGGGAAGCTCTCCCCTAGCAGGGAGGGGGCAGAGATGGTCTCTGATCCAGCTCTGTAGCTCAGAAGCTGAGAGGCTCCTGTCCCTGCAGTCCTGCAACTCCCCTGCAATTCCTGAGGCCTATGCCTCCCAGCTGGTCCTGCCTTAGCAAGACCCCAGAGAGAAAATGGCGATCTCACCTGAGTCCTTGGGCTGAAGTCTGCCCTGGAGGAAAGCTCTCCCCTAGCAGGCAGGGGGCAGAGGTGGTTGCTGATCCAGCTCTGTCACTTGGAAGCTGAGAGGCTCCTGTCCCTGCAGTCCTGTGACTCCCCTGCACTTCCTGAGGCCTATGCCTCCCAGCTGATCCAGCCTGATTCCTGGGGCTGAAGCCTGCCCTGAGTCCTTGGGCTGAAGTCCGCCCTGGAGGGAAGCTCTCCCCTGAGTCCTTGGGCTTAAGTCCACCCTGAAGGGAAGTTCTCCTCTAGCAGGCAGGGGGCAGAGATGGTTGCTGATTCAGCTCTGTAACTCGGAAGCTGAGAGGTTCCTGTCCCTGCCCAATTACTTTTTCTTAATATTTTAATATGAAAACTAATATTACCAATATATCCTAATCAATTGAAATCCAAAAATATGAGGAATTAGAAATTCCAGACATCCAGTGGTCTCTCTAATTTGGTAACTGGAGAAATAGGTCCAATATTGTACAAACCATATACACTTTCTGCTTGCTTGTACATGACAGTGTCTTGCTGGGTTCCACATAATGGTCTTGAAATCAGGCTTCTCCTATCTCAGCCTCTCTATTAGTAGGATTGTTTATTTGATGTTTTTACACTATACTATGGTTTTCAGAACAGCTTACATATTTCAAAAGTATTTATATGGCCAAAAGAAACATAGACAATTAACTAGGGAGGTTGCTTGTAAGAGAACAACACAGAGTGAGACTGAAAACTTTGCTTGGTGTTTGTAACTCTTGTATCAACTTTGAAGAAGATCACTTTATAAGTTACTCTTTCTCTGAGATGAATGCTTTTCAAAATCACCACAGCCAATGAACCAGATTCTTACCCTCACCTAATGTCTGCGCCTCCCTCCAAGAAGAACCATTGTTCATTGAAACAGTTGGTGAATGACTTCATGGATAGACCATCTTAATATACACACCATTTCTTAAATGAATGTAACCTGTTCTCTGTGAGCTGAGAATGATGACAATCACTCAAGTCAAATAGCTTTGACCATAACAGGAAATCCGTATCCAAAAATCGTGCCTACAATTCATTCCTTGGTGCAGCAGAACTGTCAACTCTCAGCTTAGCTATGATGGAGATAAAATCCTTTAGTGATGTTAGGGTCTTTGAAGTACAGCCTTATTACAATGAACTCCAATGTCTAAAAATTGTTCTTATTTTGGGCTTGTACCATGGTAAGAGCCAATATTTTAAGCTCTACTAAAAACAAAACAAATAAACAAAAAGACTTTATCTATTCATGCTCATTTAAAAAATACTAGTAGTGATGTATTATTTTAAAATATACAGTTACTATGTTTGGAGTTATTTCAAATTTATACTGAGACAAATGTATGTATTTTCAGTATTGCTGTAAACAAGCATCTACATAAGACTGTTCAATTGATTGTTGTTTTATATCACACAATTTTTATAATATTCATTTTTGTTACAATATTTTATAAAATTTAAAGAATATGACAAAAAAAAACCCCAAAGGTAAAAAAATAAGTGTCTTTGACATTAAAACTGAAACCAAAGGGCTGTATAGTATGTAAAGTGAGTCAGACACAGAAAGACAAGCCCACATCATCACAGTCAATTTTGAAATCTACAGAATCCAACTCTTGGAAACAGAAAGGTTACAAGAAGCTGGGAAGAGGGATGGAGTTCAACCTCCATAGTATGTTGTAAAAAGAAGAAATATGGAGGAAATGTGGTAGTATTTAAACAATAATAATAATTCATAACTTTGGTCTCTGTTTTCTTTCAGAGACATTGATTTTTAAAAACTAATCTTGGGAATAAGAGACTATGGAGTTCTCAACCTTAAATGGGCTCTCTAGTCCACCCTCTCATTCCAAGACTCGGGGATTCCTGTAGAAGAGGGAGCAGAAATATTGTGAGAGTCAGAGGTAGTTGATGACTATAATAAAACACATTGTGCACAGCTATATAGGCAGTACTATGTAGACTCAGTAGGTTTAGATAAAGACCACAGAAAGCTAAGAGAGAAGAGTGATTAGGGAATGGAGGAGAAACTGGAGGGAGGAAATTGAGGGTGGATTTGGTCGAAATGTATTAAATGCATGCATGAAATTCTCAGACAATAACGGGAAATCGGTTTAAATAATCTGAGGTGCTTGGGAGATAGCTCAGTCAGCAAAGTACTTGCTGTGTAAGCTTGAGAACTTGGATTTGTTCCTCTCCCAAACACAATGTAAAATGCTAAACACAGTAGCTACTGCAGCACAGAAGCAGCAGATACACAGGAGGGTCCCTGGGACTCACTGATCAGCCAGTCTAATGGGCTCAGCAAGCTCTTGTTCAGTGAGAGATCCTGTTTCAAAAAATATGAAAGGTAGCCATCATTAACATCTGGCCTCCACATGCACATGTATGTGTACCTGCACACACATGTGCATGTATAAACACACAGAGACACACAGACACAATCATTGTCTTCTTCATAATCATCATCATCATTATCATAATCATTGTTATCATCATCATCATCTGAGGAGGAGGAGGAGGAGGAGGAGGAGGAGGAGGAGGAGGAGGAGGAAGAGGAAGAGGATCCAAGAAAGCTGGATAGTGATGCTAGTGATGCTCAGTGCTCATCTCAGTCACAAAAAGGGAGTAGGAACCACAGAGGAACAATTGTATTTAAAGGAGAACTCTAAATGTCAACCAAGAAGTGGCATGGGTGCCAGATGGCCTGAGAAGTCTGGCTTGCAGTCTAGAGAAAGGAATAGAGTTCACACATCAGGAAAAATTGAGAAGGAAATCCCCATCGGCTCCCACCATCACCAGGTACCAGCTGTCTTAACTGCAGACACACTCCACAGCCTTCACAAGCTATGAGCCTGCGGAAGTGTGAAGGGCTATCTGAAGTCCATGCAACTGCTCTACTCTAGAGAAATAGTTCAAGGATCATAGTCTTAACTGCAGACAAGGTTCCCAGCCTTTACAGGCTTTGTCCCCTACAGAAGTTTGACTATCTGGGGTCCATGCAACTGCTCTACTCCAGAGAACTCAAGTCGAACATTTCTGCAGCCCTCAGAGCCCAGCTGTTACAGTGTGGTGTCATTAAAAGCATATAGATACTGGTAGAATCTGTCCTCCTTAGGGGCCAGTAGCTGCCGTACCTGTCCATTCCTAGAACCCCATAAATATTCCAACACACACACAAGGCTGTAACCCCTAAGACAACTATACACAGTGAACATTCTGTGATCCTGGCACACAACCCCATGAAGTTCTGTATACTCTAAGAAACAGGTGACTCTCACCAAACCAAGGAACTTGGCATGCTTATTCTTTGGAACCCGAGGATTCAGAATATCTACTCTCTTCTCTCATTCCTGTGCACAACTGCCATCATAATTCATACTCCTCTGCAAGCCTAATGTGACCTCTCAATCATCTGAACCCCTAAGCATCATAGCTGCTACCACCAAAGGCCCTGGCACCCATAGTGTTAGTTTTTAAGATGTCAGGCCATGCTAGTCTCTGGTCCACACATCAAGCATCATAACTGTCATTACTATTATACGTACTTCTAGAAGGTCTGTGGTCATGCATGTGGAAGCTTACATCCATCTAGTACCACATCTATAGATACTTATCGTCTATATACTGTTAAGCACTTGCAGATATCACTGACATTTATTACAGCTGAAGAAATCAAGAAGAGGATAGAGTTCTGTTCCCACTCAGCATCAAAGCAAAGCAACTACCCAAGGAGAGCTCACAAACTGATGAAAGAAATATGTTTTCCATATGAAAGTTACTCAATGACAGCACAAGAGACTGCCATTATACCCAATGTCCAGAACTCGATGTACAGACAGCAGAAGGTGGTAAGACGCAGGTAATCCAAGCCCTTGGGAGGCTAAAAGAAAGTTTTCAAGTCTAATTTTAGCTTAGACCATAGAGCAAGTTCAAGTCCAGACAGGCGTATGCAGTGAGAGTCTTTAGGAAGAAGTTAAAGACAGACACAATAGAGGAGTGGGAAGTGGGAGAAGAAGAGGGAGAGGAAGAGGATGAGAGGAAAAAGAAGAGAAGGATGGGCATCCAAAAAAGCATCCAACAAACCCCAGTGCAAATAAAATAATGATCCTAAAGATACTCAATGGTGTCTCAAAGAATTCAGACATAAAATTCAATGACATGCAATGAGTGGGGGAGACTCAAATGAGAAATTTTAAAGAATACGCAGAAGCCATTTAAAAATTTCAGACAGTGGGGATAAATACCTCAAAACCTAAATAAATACTGTAATTGAGAGCTTCAGTAAGCTAGATCTAATAAGAAAAATAGTTTCAGAAATTGAACAAAGAGCTTTTAAAATAATCCAGTCGGAAAAGAAAAGTAAAAAATTAAAAAGGAAAGAAAAAAGATAGTCTTCAGGCTTCCTGGCTCACCATTAAATAAACAAATAGTTGCATGCTAGGAATTTGAGAAGAGTGGGGGAAAGTCATTGAAAATCTATGCAACAAAATCATAGCTGAATCTCAACTCTTAAAAGAGATACAGGTTTATATATTCATAAAATCCAAAGGACCCACAGACGCAATCACATTTTCAAATGCCAGACTTTAAAAAAGAATTGTTAGAACAGCAAGACGAAAGCACCAGATCCCATGAAAGGAAATCTCCACGGGACAGCAGAAGATGCATTTGCAGACACAGACAACAAGAAGAGGCGAAAGTTATCTGTCTAAAAATCTTGAAAGGAAAATAACTGTCAGCTAAGGCTTAAGCAAAGGAGAAATCAAATCTTTCCCAAATAAGCAAGAACTGAAGAAACATATCACCTGCAGAGAGGTCTTACAGGAAATATTTAAAGAGGTTCATATTTGATCAAAAGGATGGCATCTACCCTCATGAAAGCACACAAAAGAATAAAACACACTGGCAAAACAGACCTATAAGTGAGTAAAAAAGAAAGCCTTCCACTCTGGAACACCACCAAATAAGGAAGACAAAGACACAAAGGGAAGAAGAATACACTTTATAATGCACACTTGTTAACAGAATGGCAGTAGCTAGCTTCTTAGCTACCAATAATAATATTGGGTGTAAATGGATTAAAATCTTCAGTCAAATATACAGCTGCTCTAATGATTGTTTAAGAACATTATTCAGAGCCTTAACACATTTACACACAGTGCTATCAGAAGTTACTGAAGTCAAGAGACCAAAACAGGGAGAAAACCCAGAAATACAGAAACATTCTTAAAAGATTCTGACCAGGACTTTAAAATAGTTGCAAAAAGGCATAGAAAAAAAATGAAGAAAATAGATGAAAAGATACTTTTGTCACAAAGATGGATTCTAAAGGTAACATTGACAATATTTTTACACTTTTTGGCAATTTGTGTCTTTTAAGAGATATCTGTTCAGATTATGTTTAGTTTTTCTTTTTTATTGGACTCACATTTTTTACTGTTAAGTTTTTTGAGTTCCTAATGCATCCTGGGTATCATTACTTCCTTATCAGATGAATAATTTGCCCCGACCTTCGTTGTCTCCTTTGGGCTGATTCACAAGCACCTGAATTCAAAACAACCCCATTTGTCTGTTTTTACACTTACTGCCCTTGCTTTTGGGGTTTTACCCAGTTCTTTCTTCACCTAGGGCAATCCCTTGATCTGTTTCCCCTGTGCTTCAATGTTGTGACTTTATTGTTTCAGATCTTACATTAGTATTTGGACCCATTTTGAGTTCTTTTCTGTGGTGACAAATAGGAATCTAGTTTCAGTTGCCTGCAGACATAGGCCCCGGTTCATGAACAGCACTTTCTTTTTTTTTTTTTTAATTAGGTATTTTCTTTATTTACATGTACATTTTCCCTTTCCCATTTTCCCCTCCAAAACAAACAAACAAACAAACAAACAAAAACAAGAACAAACCCCTTTTGCCTCCCCCCTCCCAATGCCTGTCACCCCACCCTCTCCCACTTATTGGCCCTGGCATTCCCCTACAATGGGGCACAAAACCTTCACAAGGCCGAGGTCCTTTACTCCTATTGATGATCGAATTTGCAATCCTCTACTATATACCTGCTGCCAGTACATTCAATCCCACCCTGTATAGTCCTTGATTGGTGGTTGGGTCCCTGGGAGCTCTGAGGGTACTAGTTAGTAATTGTTGTTCGTCCTAAGGGGCTGCAAACCCTTCAGCTCCATAAAACCTTTCTCTAACTCCTTCATTGGGGACCGTGTACTCAGTTCAATGAATGGCTGTGAGCCTCTACATCTGTATTAGTCAGGTATTGTCAGAGCCTCTTAGGAGATAGCTATATGCTTGTCCTTCCTTCCGTCTCTGCTCCATAGTTAATCTCTGCCACTCCTTCTGTGGGTGTTTGATTCCCCTTTTTAAGAAGGAATGAAATGTCCACCTTTTAGTCTTCCTTCTTCTAAAGTTTCTTGTGGTTTGTGGGTCTGAACAGCACTTTCTAAAAAGGCTTCCCTTCTGTTGTGCGTGTCTTCATGACTTTCTCAAAACTCCGTTGGCTAACATCTGGGATCCTACAGTTACCACTGAGGGAAGTCCAGAAGCACCCACAACACAAGCTGTTGCCATTGCTCTTGGCTGCCAACCATATCTAGATGGCAAGACCCTATTGCTGAAGACATTTCGGTGACAGGACATTGAGAAATCAAGCTAGAACTGGCCTAAGATTTTATTCCCTGCCAGCTAGACTTCATAGTACCAGAAAGAGCTTTGAGGGCCCTTTCAAAGAAAAGACATCAATGACCTTACTCAGTGGAGACCCCTAAATGCTGTCAAACTCAACTACAGGCAAGATGTGCAATAATGGCATGACATCTATGAGGCAACTATCCATCTCCTTTGTATTTGAGGCTGCTTCCATAGTTGACAACTCATATCTGGTGCTATAAACCTGGTCAAAAGCCCATGGCTGGTGGGGTTGAGTAGGTGGTCATGGGCCTGGGACTCTAAGGTCTAGAGGGAACTTACTACTGTTGTTCAACTAAGCTGACAGGTTGTCAACGTGCTTTCTAATTATTTATGGCTATACTCATAGGTTAGTGCTGCTCTCAGCCTTGTCCAGAGAAGCTTCTTTTATGCACTGGGCAGCAGTGAACATAGCAATTCACAACTGTCAAAGTGCTGAGAATAAATGACCATTGAGTGCTCAGCAGTAAACAGGACAGCTGCATCAACACCAGCTACCAGGGCTCAGAGACATTAAAAAACAAGGAGATGAAAACAATGTAAGAACTGGATGATGGCAAAAAAAAAAAAAAAAAAAAAAAAAAAACATGATACTGAAATACCATCTCCTAGATGTGGCACGGCCATTGTACTCCAGAGCTCACTGCAGGTCTGCTAACCTGCAAGAGATCAAACTAAGATCAGTCAGCATTCCAGCAGGCAGCACTAACCGGACCCAGTGGTTTGCCAAAAAAAAAAAAAAAAAGAAAAAAAAGAAAGTGGTATGAAGATGGGATGAGAAAGGGATGTATGGGGGAGAGGGAGTACCCAAAAGGACTAGGAGGGAGGGGGAGGAGAGGATGGGATCCAGACACAAGGTGCACATGTGTGGAAGTATCAAAGAACAAGACAGATTTAGGTGAGTGTGAACAAATGGGTTTGTTTCTGGGTTCTTGTTCCGGTCCATCAGTGTCAGCATTGTTGCTTATGGCAGCACCATGCTACTGTTGTTACTGTAGGCTTGACGACGTTGTTGAAATCACAGTAGCGGGATGCTTCATGCTCTGCTTTGCAGGCTCAGTGTTAGTTTGGTTATTTGGGCCCCTCTGTGGATCCACATGAACTTTAGAATTCTTTTTCTTTGAAAACTATTATCAAAAAAAAAAATTGAAATGGAAAGAAATCTGTCCAACTCATTCTTATCCTACTGCTGAAACGGATGTCATAATACCAATAACAACAAAAAAGAAAAGTTTTCCTCACATGCATAGATGGGAAACTTAACAACCTACAAGCAGCTGGTCATGGTGACTCATAACTTTAAACTCAGTACTTGGGAGGCAGAAGTAGGTGAATCTCAGTGAGGTCAAGGCCAGCCTGGGTTACATGGCAAGTTCTATGTAGAGATACTCTGCCTCAAAAAAATCTAAATAAATAAATTCCACAAAGCAATCATAATCCAACAACGCAGCAAAGAATTTACACCGCATTATCAAGTGAGATTTATTTCAGGTATTCAAGAATGGTTCAACACATCCTTTTCGTGGGTCAAAAGAGATATTAATATCATAGCTGAGCCAAAAATCAAATACAGGCAATCTGGCCCTAGCACCTACTATTTAAATGTTGCAATATGTTTTGTCTGACTCTGAGATTTAAGAGCAGTTGATGAAATTCCACAATCAGACATATCCCAGGAGATAACTAGAAAGCATCCCCTCCGAGCAGCCTGTGATCCTTTCGGTGTGACCTGACCCCGCTCCTATCTGATCAGAGTCGGGGCATCTGAAAGCTGGATTTCCAGGAAGCTGCAGGAGAGTTGGATTTGTCTCATAGACAGACAACTGCAGTCAAAATTCTGGCAAAAGCTGTCAGTCATCGTTACGAACAGGAGTTCAGGT
This sequence comes from Montemys delectorum, assembly GCA_019843815.1. Lineage (NCBI taxonomy): Eukaryota > Metazoa > Chordata > Mammalia > Rodentia > Muridae > Montemys > Montemys delectorum. The sequence goes on along the minus strand of JADRCD010140956.1, from coordinate 7,965 downwards.
TTCTCTCACTCAGGAGTCTGTCTCCATTTATCCTGGGATTGCACAGTAGCCAGTGCCTTAAGCGAACCTACAGAGAATCAAACAGGCTCCATTCGTTTGCCAGGACAATCCCTTTCCCTCACTCCCTACTCTCCCCATTGGACTTCCTCATGCTTTTGTAAACTCCTAGCTGCCAGCAAATGCTTCCAGTGATAGCCCAGGACAGACTGGCTACTATCTCAATGTTCTGTGCCTCTTTTACATTGGGAAAAACTATACTCTCAAAGATCCAACTACAGGCTTTCAGCTTCTGGCCTCTGATGTTTTGTTCTGGTCATGTCCTTTAGAGACTATACTTACCATAAGCCCCTCTCACCATCTGTTTTAATGATGATGTTAACTAGTGCTATCTAGTTTGCAATCAACATCGACCATCTAAAATAAAATGTAATAACTTTTACTAAAAAAATGTCAGTTCTGTAGATGAAAAGTCTAGTATATGGGAGACTAGTGCAGCTTTCAGATGCACCAACTCTGATCAGGTAGAACTCATGGGCCAGGTGACACTGGACACATAGAAGCAGAGTCAGGTCACACTGGGTCTAGTCTGACCCAGGCATTGCTGAGATCATCAGGCATGAAATCCCATTGCTACACTGCCACTTTGGGGACCCAAAAGTCTCAGGAAAAGGCAATGTCTTTTCTGAATTTTGAATTTCAAATTATTATGTGTGCTTTTCTTCAAAAAAAAATTTTTATGTGTTTGAGTGTTTTGCATATACAGCATATGTGCCTTGTGCCTGTGGAGATCAGAAGAGGATGCCAGGTCCCTGGAACTGGAGTTATAGACGATTACGAACTGCCATGTGAGTGCTTGGAACTGAACCCAGGTCCTCTGCATGAACAAGTGCTCTAACTGCTGAGCAATCTCCATCCCCTATTTGTGTTTTTAACAAAACTCTACATTCAACTTCCAAGTCTGAAAGAGCAGCCTCCCTTGGAAATGTTATGCATGTCCAGAGATCTGGTGTTGGCTGCATTTGCCTACACTCTCCTCCCACCTCTCCAATGCTACACTGCCACCAGAGGTAGCTCAGTGGACACTTCAACTCCACAATCCATTCCAGGACAATGAAAAAAGCCATTTTTAAGCTGTTTAGCTGAATCATACACATTAAATGAGTATTGAACTGAATTCAAGTGTATCTTCACAAGTCCTAGCACTTTTTTACTTGAAGCAACTTCAGAGAAGCTCTGGTTCAACCCGTCAGTTTGCAGATTCGTAAACTACCATAAGAGAATTTCACAAACTTCCTCACATCAACAGCAGAGTCAGGACTAGAACCCAGGACCAGTGTCCTATCTCTCCACAATTACCTACCACTGATCACAGTTTGGCTGGTTCCCCCAACACAGAACTCATGCCAGCTTAGCACTCCCTGCCTGTTCATGAGAACACAGAGCTGGGATGATTACAACTCAAAGGCCTATGTGGGCTGTGCTATGAACCTGTTTTCCCGGCCTAGTCATTGGAGATTATTCGCCTTTGTAAAGGCAGACTGGCCATCAATAGAGGCAGGGTGGTAGAGTTGCACTGGATGTCAGGTAACCTCTGACACTGACCTACTATATGAGGTTGGAGCAGACACTTGACCTTTTCCTTGGGGTGTGGTGCCCTATGGCAGCCTCCGGCAGTTCTTGTAGCAGGGTTGTCATCAACACCTAACTGGAATTAGCTGAGTACGTGAGATGCCTTTTATTCCTCTTGTACCATGAAGCTATGTTGTTTGGTTCTTCCTGCTTTCCCTGCAGGAGGAAGCTCAGTGGAGAGAGTCCAGAGTCTTGTAAACTCAGAGTCAGAGTCGGCTAAGGTGAGACGTGTCCTCAGACCCAACTTGAGAGATTGCCTCTGTTTTCCCAGCTCCAGCAGGGATCACCGCCTCTATCTAGTGTGAACACAGTGTTTGTTTTCCTTCTTCTCTTTCTGTTTGCTGTTGGAAAAGTCCATTAGTGTTGAATGACATGGCTAAACCATAAAGAGGAGAACAGTTGATGTGCTAATAATTCTTGGGTAAATACCAGTTGTTATTGTCACCTCTAAGCTTTCCAGAGAGGTGGCAGCATTTCTGGTCCTGGACCAACTCCTCTTTGGCTCTTTCACCAACCTGGAAAGGCAGGTTTGGAGAGAGAATCTTGAAAGGATTGGTGAGCAAGAAGAAGGATGAGTATGATAAAGAAATAGGGTCACTGAAAGAGGTGCAGAGAGCAAGCAAGAGAAGAGCTGGACTCATGTGCCTGCTCACTTACACACCTGCTCCCATGCAAGCACAGCAGAGCAGAGACAAGAGCTGACGGAGCCTTTCCTAGGCTTCGTCTCTGAGGCCTCTGGCTCAGGGACAGTGGAACTCTGCAGTTGTCGTGCCCTCTTTTCAGTCATTAGTATGGGTGACCTTCCTGACTTGCTGGGTGGCAGAGGAGAACAGTTGGCCATGACACAGGGAGGTTTGACGACGTCAGCATTAAAGCGGAGCAGCCTTATGATGTTCTATGTCCAGGATGGAAGGAATATGACATGACCAAGAAGATTCACGTTTGCCTAGAAGGACTTATGGTTGGTAAAGAGAAGGGAATGTGGACTCCCCTTCTTAGCTAACAGCAAAGACCAGAGAGTCCTATCAGAATAAGGCCCTTCACTTACATGTTCAACAGACACTGATGATGTCTGGTGCTTAGCTTAGGGATACCCTTGTTCTGGGAAGGTGTTGGTGTCAAGTCTCTGCTCTCTAATAACTTACAGCCTAGCACTTAAAGTAAACATTATAAATGATAAAATAATGAACTGAAAATGGACTGAATAGGTGTCCTTATGTATTTAGGAACACACGCACATATTCTCTGTGTCTTATTTCTCTTACAGATTCACAATGTACATCAATACATTAAGGATTATGAAAAACTAGAGAAATGGGGTGAGGGCTTGAACTTCAATAGGAAACAATGTCAGACTCACTACTAATTTGTGACTTTAAGAAAGTGGGTGAGCCATTCTTGCCATTTAATTCAATAAAAGCTAATTAATATATCACTAGCTTGCCTATGTGTGTGTATTTGTGTATATATGTGTGTGTGTATTACATATGTATATATGTTATAATTAATAAAAAGGAGGCCATGAATTTGAGAGAGAGTAAGGTAAAATGTATGGAAGAGGTTGGATGGAGAAAAGGGATAGGAGGAAATGATAAAATTAAAATTTCAAAAAATAAAAATTATAAAAAGAAAATGGCAAACAACATGAAACATGGAAAACCTACTAGAAGGTGATATGGGCAGGCAGATGCAGCAAGTGTATCGGAAAAGGTGACCGTGAAGTGAGACTTCAAAGGAGCTGGTTACATCAAGACTGACAGAAAGGGGTTTGCAGATGGAGCGAACAGTGGGTAGTGAGCCCCAGCAACAATGAGTGGACCTTCAGCTGAGCATTGTCAATGCCTTACTGTGCACAGAGAGAACAGACTGTGTGCGCCACCGATGAGAACTAGCTACTGAGGACAGACAGGGCTAGACTAGGCTACAAGAGGGTCTTCCTGAAAGGAAGGACAGTAGTTTTGCTTCCATTTTTTAGTGCATGGTGGACATGACAGCCATTCTTATTGGGGGACCTTTTATTCCTGTTCCTGTAACAACCATCCCCCGTCAGTGCCAACATTTAGATCCAGAAAGCCACAACTCAAGCTTCTCCTATTAATAACTTTAGGGTACTTGTGGGGTTGGAAAGAATCAAATCCTCCCACTCTGAGCCTTCACTGGCAACATCAAACTTGTTTATTCTTGAAGACACTGTCATCATTCTCTCTCTCTCTCTCTCTCTCTCTCTCTCTCTCTCTCTCTCTCTCTCTCTCTCTCTCTCTTTCTCCACTTCAAAGTCACCTCTGGGTCTTAAGTTTACAGGTCAAGGTTCTTGTTTCCTGGCAGTTGTTTTGGCTCATCTTCCATCTCAGATCCTAATGTGATCAAAAGAGTCTTCCCCAATGATGGCTGTGTGTACATCCTGTCTGTCCAGTGCAGGAGCCACCAGCCATCTGTAGTCATCCAGCACAGGAAAGGGGGACAGTATGAGAAACTAGATACTCAATGTTGAAGTTTGCCTAATGTAAATAGTTTTAGATGGGTAGTTCCAGAGAGTTAAATGTTCTTTTTGATTACTGAAAAGGTACACAAATAAGCAATGCAATTAGTGAGAAATTTCTTCTGGAAAGAGAGAGGAGGAGGAGGAGAAGGAGAGGGGAAGAAACATACTTCAAAGTTGGCTGAATTGGCATACACAAATATGTCAGTGTAGTTATTTGGCCAGATCATGAAAAGGTCACCTCATCTATATTTCAGAAGTTTTTTTCCTAAAAATTATTATTTCATTAAGTGTTCAAAAGTGAATCATTGATGTATTCTTTGATGGAAGTTGTCCATCCCAAACGAGCCTGGGAAATGACTGTGCTGTTTCTCTTGTAGATCCACAGTGCATATCAACACAATAAAGACTCCCAAGAAGTCCTATAGCATTCAGCTCTGGAAAATAAAATTTAACTTAGAAATTCCAATATGCTTAAAAGAAGAGTCCTGTGTGTGCGGAGGGGGTGGTGTGTACGCGCGCGCGCGCGCGCGCGCGCGCGTGTGTGTGTGTGTGTGTGTGTGTGTGTGTGTGTGTGTGTGTGCGTGTGTGTGTGTGCGCGTGTGCGCGTGCCTTAGCCTCTGAAAAAACTAAAGAAACAGGGCAGGGGCTTGGACTTCAATAGCAAAAAATGCCAGTTGTTAACTAGTTTGTGACTTTGAGAAAGTCTGTTAACATTTTCACTATTTTGTTCAATACAATGAATTAACGTATCACCAGCTTGTGTTGTATATATTACTCAAGCAATTAGGTATTATTTCCATTACATCTGTGGGGTTAGGTGACTGAGTGACAGACTGTGGGTCCAGAGAGAAAGGTGTCATCATCAAACAGAGTTCAGGTATTGAAAGCATTTATGTGCATTATATTAGAAGGCAGAATGAGAGAGGAAGCTATGCTGTATCCCACAACTAAGAGTGTGCACCCAGCACCAAATGCTGTCCTGCAGTTCATTCTTGGGACAACCACCATTTGAGCTGTGAGTTGAAGCGTCTTATCCTTTGAACCCCCTGACTTTACACAAATCATGTGTGCCTCCAGGAGCTCTGTGCTCTGGTCTGCCCTGCTAGGCTCCTCTGTCATTGCATCCAACCATTGTGAGTCTATTTCTGAAAAGTCTATTTGCTGTTCATTAGATATGACAGTAATATGCTTGCCTCTGGGCCTTTGCATTTGCTGGCTGTTTGGAATACCACACTCTTCCAGTCATCTAAGGTTCCTTTTCTTATAACTTTTAGTCCTTTACCAAAATGTCTTCTCAGCCCTCCCTAAACTAGTGACACAACTCCCAGCCTACCAGTCTTTATCCTTGGCCCACATATCTGATGTGCTAGGCTTGATCTTCCTTATCCGTTTCCGCCTAACAGAACATAAGCTACATGAGAGCTGAGCATCTTTGTCTGTTTCATGCCCTATGTCTGGCACAGAAGACATAACTGTCAATAAGTGGGGACTAGGAAGATGGCTCAGCAGGAAAGAGTACTTGATGCTTTTGTAGAGGTCCTGGATTTGGTTCCCAGAACCTATGTTGGTACTCACAACCACCTGCAGTTACAGTTCCATGGGACTTAACACCTCTTCTAGTTTCTAAGGACACCTGCACATTCATAGTCTACATACAGAAAAACAGGCACGCACACATACACACAAAATAAAAAAATCTTAAAAAAAAAAAAAAAAAAAGAAAGAAAGAAAGAAAAAGAAAAAGAAAACCACTGAGTGGTAACCAGATGCCAAAGTTATCCATGTTCTGTTGCTACGTTTAGTTTGTAGGATGGATTATCCCAAAGAAGGAAACACATCTCCAGCATGGCCTCTGTGGTTTTTATTAGTGTTTTCTGGGACCCATCAAACAAACAAAATAGAATTCTTTAATTAAACAGAAATTGTTTGAATTTAACAGCTTAAGGGGAAAGGGTTATGATTAAAAAACAAAAACAAAAACAAAGACAAAGACAAAAACAAAAACAAAAAACAGTGGCAGAAGGGTTGTTGCCTACCAGCTATCAACCCAGAAGCCAGAAGGCAAGAAGAATGAGATTTATACAGGTAGCTACAGAATGATTAATCCCAATTCAGCTAAACTCTGATGTTTACATGTTTCAAAAGTTTGTGAGACACAGCTCCAAGAAGTTTGGTTTTCTTAATGGTCTCCCTTATTCCAGAAACTGAATCTTGAGCCCCCAACTGAGGATAACTCACATGTAACACTAAGTTTGCCAAACTGATGTCTTCTTCTCCTCGTCAGTGTTCCTTCGCAGGTCCAGATCATGTGACTTTTACAGTCTATACGCCCGTGTATACTCCTCGCATGCATGGTGTTCCACTATGCATAAGGCACCCAATAGCTGCTTTAATAAACTACTGAAAAATAATGTAATTGCTTCCCCTTCTGTTTTCCCTTTTCTTATATTTTTATACATTAAAAAAAGACATACTTGCAAAATGAAAATCTAACATGCATGACTAACCTTATCAAAATATCCCTCAGCATTTTTCAAAAAGGAAAAAAAATAACAAAAAACAAAAACCAGCCCCTAAATATTAAAACTGAAAATGGGTTTCTACTTAAATAGCAATTGACATCATATAGACACATTTATAATCTTCATTGATTAAATAAGTCAAGGGTTTGTTACTGGTATCTTGTAACCAGGTTAAGTCTCACAGTTCTAGAAAGCAACAGAATTCTCATCCAGCAGACATTGACGTGTAGAATCAAGCAGGCTGTTTGATTTTCTTTTCAGCACAAGTAGGAGGCAAAGGAGAGTGTCACAGTAAAATGTTCACCTGGAAAGATACGTCCTGGAAGGTTTGGTTATTATACTCTGTTCTGGAGAAGTGATTCACATCCCAGTTATGAATATGACTGATGGCTTCCCAGTCAGAAGAGTCTCCCAGAAGATAAGTCATCATCCACTCAATGAATAGTTATCCTGTTGCATCCCAGGTATGAGGATAACAAAGGTGATCAGACATGGTCCCTGCCCTTGGAGAGCTTACAGTCTAGTCAGTTGAGAACTTGAAGAAAGGCTCAGTGGATGAAATTCATGGGCATGGTCTGCCCTGCTCAGCATACTGAAGAACCTGTGAGCCTATTTCTGGGATCCAGGGCCTTGCTTAATTTCATCAAGTTATATGGGAGCCTCAAATGCTCTGAGTCTTGTAAAGTATTAATGGTCCATTACTTGATTTCAGTTCTCATGGAAACCACTAATACAATACTTAGGAATATTCAAGGAGACTATATTTAGTGATGCTGTGGCCAATTAATCACAGATGAACTTATTAACTAGGTAACTATCCCCTAAAGAATGAGGTGCTTTTCTGTAGGACTTTCATGGTTTTTTTCTTTCCAAACTGTAGTGGGAAGCACACTGCTACACTCCAAATTGGCATAGCTTGATTACTGGAGTTCTCAAAGTCATGAAGAGCACATAGAAAACACTGCAAATTCAAGCCAAGACAATAGATATGCAGAGAACTTAATACTCTAGCCTGTTTAAATGGGAACTGGGTGCCAAGAAACTGCCACTCTCAGCAAACAGCATAATCTATTTATCTGTAGAACTGTTCCCACTGGTCCTCTCCAGATTCATCTACTCTCTGACAAGAGTAGCTCTAAGATGAAGTAGCTGTAGTCAAGTCCAGTTACAGGAATAAGAGAAAATGAACCCAGAAAAAGGTCTGGCCATCCTAGACCAAAGCCAGGGAAAGCCAGGGAAGGAAAAGCAGAGATAAAACTGACAGAGGCCCCTAGAAACTTCATACACACACACACACACACACACACACACACACACACACACACACACACA
>JADRCD010140955.1:0-24385 GCA_019843815.1 Montemys delectorum | reverse complement strand
TATATATATATATATATATATATATATATATATATATGTATGTATATATATACTGTATATGTATACTATTCATGGTTTTGTTACATTATGTAATGGTTATCAAATTGAATTTTCAGGAATATGATTTAATATAGAATGCTTTACTTTTCAATAGCACTTGTAGGGCAACTGAATTTTATTGGCAAAATTGCTAAATATTCTTACTATGTTTGTCTCTTCTTAATTTTACACAGCAAAGGTCAAACAAAGTACAAGACCCTGCAGATCCATGGCATGGTATCACATTCCTAATGGAAATTTATAGAAATTATGATATGAATCAAACCAATATTTCAGGTAAAGTGTGAAGCTCACATCACACAAAATATTTAAGTTTAGACATTTTAGGGTGATTTGCCTACCCAACCTCTGTGTTTGTCATCAGACTCAAAGGAGATGCATCTTCTTGATGTCCTTACCTTAAAAATAAAGGATCTTTTCTTTCAAAGTTGTTCATTTGTTCCCAAGAATTAGCTTGTAGAATGAACATCTGACATCAGTGGCTTGATTGATTAATGAAGCTGCTAAACTAATGTTTGAAAGAAAACCAGGAAATAAATTATTTTTACTCTAGTACTAGTATCCAAAACAAGTGTATTTTGTTTTATCACAAATCAAAATCAAATCTTATCCTTTATTATTTTAATCCTGAATATTCAGTTGTAGATTCTGGTAATGATGCAACAGGAGAAAAGTATGAGGGTTTGGGTAAATGATCTCTCCTGTAGAATGGGAAACTGAGAATTCAAGGACAGAGATCACAAGAAACACACTGCAAATCAAGTTCATTCTTATTGTTATTATTATGTTTCTTTCCCAGAAAATAAGTATCTCTGCCAATGTAATAAGCCAGATCAAACCAAATTAAACAAATATAAAAGCTGGTTTATTGGGAGCAACCAGGGAGAGTTCACCAGTCTCAGTGAAGGAGACCAGAGAAAGTCTGGCACAGAGCTAAGGCAAGGATGTTTTATCTTTCTAAGGGAAGGTTCAAGGTGTCAGCCAGGAGCTGGGATTGAGCTACTGTGGGATCGTGGGCACCTAGAAGAATACTTGTGTGGACTGGTCAAATCAGATGCTATTTGCACCAGCTGCCAAAAATGTGGAACTGATCTTTTAATGCCATTTCTTTGTTTGGAGTTTTTCAGTGTAGTGGGGTTGGGAGAAGGAGGGCAGATGGGGTTACCCAGCATGTGCAGGTGTGAGGAGCGGGCTCCAACTGAACAGTTACAAATCCTTTTGTAACAATTACAAGTTCCAAGTAAATAGAGAACCATGAATCAAGTCACTATGTTCAAGGTGATGCAAAACAGCATTATTTTTTCCTTCAGAAAAAAAAAAAAATTGAGGTATATGTTAACTGGTCTGTAGAAATTGAGAAAGGCAGCAGACATTCATATGTTCCTTCCAACAACTACTGACAAATTTCCTTTTTTATAAATATCAATATCAGATGCTTTCACATCTGTGCTGCAGATTCATTATAGCCTTAAAAAAAAAACTTATTTCAAACCCCAACAGAAAAGGAATATTTTTAAGTCAAGAAATAAATACTGAATACCACTATTCTGTTTTTATTTACACTAGTCTAAATATTAGAATTTGCAGACTGCCCTAACAGTTTCAACTTTTTATTTCTGTTTCTGTGTTGAACATTTAGATATGGTAAGATTCATTAATATATTTTTAGTTTCAAGGAATTATAACTTTTATGCTAAGATTTAATTGTTGTATTTTTACCTACTGAATTTATTTAAAGATTTTTTTTCTCCTTTGAGACCAGCTCCCACTATATAAACTCGCTGGTCTGGAACTTGCTGTGTAGAGAAAGACTGGCTCTGGACTCAGAGGGATCCAGTGTTTGCCTCTGCAGGGCTGATTACTTGCTCCTCCATAGCTGGCTGTACTCAATAAATTTTTGGAAATATATTGTTAGTATTAAATATAAGAATGCAAATGTGTGTAGACCTCTGGAAGCAGGTAATAAAGAGCTACTTTCCAACAGAAAGAATACAACAGTTCAGAAATAATATTTTCTTAAAGTGTAAATGAGATAAAAGTACTGATTATTCCAAATTTTATGATGCGTCTATCTATCAAAACACTGTTATTTTTACCACAGCCTTGAATTATTTTCACAGCCTTCTGATTATATTTCTCTCTGTCTCTGGGCTAAAATATTTTTCTCTTCATCCTCTAACTTTAATAAACATAATAATCTTAAATAAATAGCATGAAGTAACATAAATATACAAAATAAATAAAATCTAGGGTCTGCAAGGTGGCTCATATGCTGCTTTACTTGTAATCTGTCAGATTTTTTTTACATTCAGATCCCTAGTAGCTATTTAAACAACCAGGAAGAGAAGCCATGACTGTAATCCTACTTCCGGGAAGTTAGGACTTGAGGATGCATGGAAGGACCAGATAGTGAGTCAAACTGAATACGTGAGGTCCATATTCAGTATAACATTCTGCCATGAAAATTATAGGGGAGAGATAGGAGGAGATACACCAATGATTATCTCTTGCCTCTGCATGTACTTGTGTGCACAAAAACACATACACATAAGGTTAAGGAACAGCTGACTCCATTTTTTCTTTCTTTTTCTAATTAAAATTAATGTTAGAATTTTATTTATTTCTGTATTATTCACTATTATTCACTATGGTGCTTTCCTCTAATCATGGTCCAAGCTATCATCCTAAATGAGGTAACTCAGACCCAAAAGGACATGCATGGTATATATTCACTAGTAAGTGGATATTAGCTTAAAAAATACAGAATACCCGAAGATACAGTCCACAGAACTCTAAAAGATCAACAAGCAGAAGTACCCAAGTAAGGACACTTCAGTCCCACTTGGGAGAGAGAAGAAAGCAATCACAAGTGGGGAGGGAGGGAGGGACCTGGGAAAGTGGACAAGGGGGAGTAGTTGAGGGTGGGGAGAGGGGAACCTGATCTGATGTTGGGTGAAGGAAAAGGACTGAAGCCTGAGGGCCAGAAGAAAAAATAGAAACAGGCAACCTCAGGAAATAGAAGGTTGGGGGGGGGGGGGACTCTCCAGAATGCACCAGAGACCTGGGTGGTAAAAGACTCTCAGAAATCAAAGGGAGAGACCTTAGATGAAATGCCTGACAGTAGGGAGAGGGAACTTATAGAGCCGACCTCCAGTAGGAAGACAGGGCATCAAGTGAGGGATGGGTTGTCATCCTACAGTCACATCTCTGACCCATAATTGTTCTTGTCTGAAAGAATTACAGGGATGGAAACGGAGAGGAGCCTAAGGAAAAGAAGGTCCAGTGACAGGACCAAAGTGGGATCCAGCTCAAGGGGAGGTCCCAAGTCCTGACACTATTACTGAGGCTGTGGAGTGCTCACAAAAAGGGGCCTATCATGATTGCCCTCTGAAAGACCCAACAAGCAACTGAAAGAGTCAGATGCAGATTTTTGCACCCAACCAAAGGACAGAAGCAGCTGACCCCTGTTGTTGAATTAGGGAAGGCTGAAAGAAACTGAGGAGAAGGGAGATCCTGTAGGAGGACCAGCAGTCTCAATTAATCTGGATCCCCAAGATCTCTCAAACACTGGACCACCAAATAGACAGCATACACCAGCTGATATGAGGCCCCCAACACACACACAGTAGATGACTTCCGGAACTATGTTCATTCAGAGATGATGCACCTAACCCTAAGAGTCTGGAAGCCTCAGAGCATTTAAAGGTCAGGTGGGGTGGGGGTGGGAGCATCCACATGGAGATGGAGTGGAAAGGAGGTGTGGGATGAGGAGCAGTCACAGGATGGGTGGAGGGCAGGGAATGGAATATAGAGTGTGAAAATAGATTAATTTAAAAAAGAAAAAAAAAGTTCAACTTATTTTTCTTTTAAGTTGTTCTTCCTTTATAATCTTATCATTTACACATATAGTACTTTATTTATATTGTTTCATGTTCTCAGAACTAAATGACCATAAGCTGACAATAAGTATTTTTTCCATGATCATAAAAATAGCTAAGTAAATTCTGCTTTTGAAATCACTTGCTATCTACCTCAGGCTTGAGCTTGACTATAAAAAGGCTTCCCTGCTTTTAGTCAGGGCTGCTTCTCTCTCCTACTTCCTAGGAGACTGTGAATATGGCCTGACCATAAAATAAATTTTAACATGTCAGTTTTTGCTGTTATTTATAACACCATAACAATACAAAATACATAGTTGATTAATTAATTTGATTTGATTATTTGGGTCAATGAGGAGAGGAAATAAAAGCAAACTATCTTTAATAATAAAATATCTAGAGTGACTGGTATGAAAATGAGAGGTGTACATGACCTTGTTGTTGTGAAATACAATGCGCTAAGGGGGTACCTGGTGGATCCATACCAAGGTGTCTCTTGGGAAATTATTGCCATGCAAGAGATCTGATATAAAGGGGATTTATTTGTGGGAAGGGAGAGAATTGAGAAGGGATAGAGAAAGGGGGACAGAGGAGAACAAAAAAGGGGGGAGAGAGAATGGCTAGGAACACATGGGAACAGAGAGAGTGACCTGGGGTGGTGAACAATCCTTTTATATGATGCCAGCTCCTGGTGACATTAGGTAATGGTGGCAGGTGATGATGTAAGCCATTACATAACATTACTAGGTACTTGAGAGTAAGTTAGGGGAGTCTAGTCTAAGCTAATATTCCTCCCCCCTTTTCTTAAATTAAAAATGAGAGATTAAGAAAGAGTGATGGTGGGGCAAGAGTGAGGTCATTGTCTTCTTTAGACTCTGTCCTGCTGAAAAAGGGCAATATCAACTTTTAGGACCTTAAGAAAACTTGAGTGCTGGCCAAATCTTGGGAGAGCTGGCAATTTCACTGATGCCCAGGATCTGTGAGCATATCTGTACCTAGGAATGTGCAGACCCAGTTGAAGCAGTCTGTAAGGCTAGAATGGAGTACCTGTGGGTCGCTATTCTGGATCTGTCCTAGATATATATCTCAAGGAATCACCTGGACTTGGCAGGATACTAGAACGCATATTCATATTAGAAACGGAAGATAAAGTTAAGTAGGATGGGGACAAAAATAATGTTTCATAGGTGTACATTTGAAACTTTTAGTTGAGTGGAGGGCATTTCCAAAACCAGGGAGTGGGGGAGGAATTCCACTCTCTGGAATAAGCAATAGATTCTCAGTAAGACTACAGACAGAAAGAGGAGGTTCTTCCCTCTATCGACATTTGTAGATTTACCACAATGAGAAACACTTTTAAGTCTATACTTAAAATACAACCAAAGGAAGTCAAAATTATTGAGCTTGGAACTATAATAGTGCATCATATAATAGAAGACTTTATTACAATTAAACTAATAACTTATCAGAATTTCATTGATTAATATTAAAGCTCTGAACTTTTGAAGTACAACTACAATAGCAGCATGGCAAGGGGAAGAAATCTGAAGCTTTCATTACTTTTATATTTCATAAATCACTTTTATTTATTTTTATTTTTTATTTTTTTATTAGATATTTTCTTTATTTTCACTTTAAATGATATCCTGTTTCCCAGTTTCCCCTCCGACCCCACTCCTTCTGTTCACCAACCCACCCTCTCTCACTTCCTGGCCCTCGCATTCCTCTATATTGGGTCATATAACCTTCACAGGACCAAGGGCCTCTCCTCCCATTGATGACCAACTTGGCCATCCTCTGCTACATACACAGCTGAGGCCATGAGTCCTACCATGTGTACTCTTCGGTTGGTGGCTTAGCTCTTGGGAGCTCTGAGGGTACTAGTTAGTTCAAGTTGTTGTTCATCCTAAGGGACTACAAACCCTTCAGCTCCTTGGGTCCTTTCTCTAGCTCCTTCATTGGGGACCCTATACTCAGTCCAATGGGTGGCTGTGTGCCTCTACTTCTGTATTAGTCCGGCACTGACAGAGCCTCTCAGGAGACAGCTATATCCAGGCTCCTGTTAGCCAGCACTTGCTGGCATCCACAATAGTGTCTGGATTTGATGATTGAATATGGGAAGTATTCCCAGGTGGAGCAGTCACTGAATTGCCCTTCCTTCAGTCTCTGCTCCATAGTTTGTCTCTGCAACTCCTTCTATGGGTATTTGGTCCCCCTTTCTAAGAAGGATCGATGTATCCACACTTTGGCCTTCCTTCTTCTCGAGTTTCTTGTGGTTTGTGGATTGTATTTTGGGTATTCCGAGCTTCTGGGTTAATATCCACTTATCAGAGAGTTCATGCCATATATGTTCTTTTGTGACTGTGTTACCTCACTCAGGATGATATCCTCCAGATCCATCAATTTCCCTAAGAATTTCATAAATTCATTGTTTTTAATAGCTGATTAGTAGTCCATTGTGTAAATGTACCACATTTTCTGTATTCATTCCTCTGTTGAAGGACATCTGTCTTCTTTCCCGCTTCTGGCTATTATAAATAAGGCTGCTATGAACATAGTGGAGCATGTGTCCTTATTACATGTTGGAGCATCTTCTCAGTATATGTCCAGGAGTGGTATAGCTGGGTCCTTAGGTAGTACTATGTCCAATTTTCTGAGTAACTGCCAAACTGATTTCCAGAGTGGTTGTACCAGCTTGCACTCCCACTAGCAATGGAGTGTTCCTCTTTCTGCATAACCTCTCCAGCATCTGCTGTCACCTTAAATCACTTTTTACCACCATTTAAGTATTCACTTCATTTGTCAACCTTAAGACATCTTCTTAGACCCTAAAACACTTTCTTAGGTCTTCATTTCTTAAGCTTTCCTATCCCTAGGACTTACATAAACTTTACGTATTTTCTATCCAACTATTTACCATGAATGAGACACAGGTGATTGCTCATTAAGTGCAAAGCGAGTTCTTCTAGATAAAGGAACAGCAAAAAGACACATCTGAAAAACTGTTTATCTTTTAGCATAAAGCCTGTGAACTAAGCAATCCTGTTTACTCCTTTTAGTAAGAAATCTAGTAGTTTTAACTAGCTAATGAATTGACTAATGAACTGACTTGGTGGTGAAATACCTTGGGGTAAGGAGCTAGTAGCCTGTTCTCTAGCTTTCAAGCTACAGTTAGCTTAGCAGTCAATATGATCAGAGACTAGAGAAGTATAAATTATAATCTAAATACCGTATAGTAATTAAAATGACAGAGGTTAGTCCATGGTCTACTACTTAGACAGTTGTCCCAGGTTTCTGTGGTCTCCATGGAATTGCAGGCAGAGTCAGTATTTGGCTATCAAGCTCAGATGATTAAAGGCTTTTTTTTCTGTGGAGAGGGAACATGGGAAAAATGACTTCACTTTGTCTTAGGCAACATGAGACAATTAATTCTCCAGGTGCCATCTTTATGTTCATACTTCAGGCCTTGACCTGTCAGTGGGCAAGGGATTGGGATAGTGTTACCTAGTGTACGACATACCACAATCCAGGTGAAGTCTAATATCTTCTTGACGAGATTAGAGAGACACTAAATATTTGGGTGTCTCTGTCAGTCATAGTAAGTTTAAACATTGAATACCACACTCAGCAGATCTCTGATGGGTTTAAGTACTAGTATATACTAAGTATATATATATATATAAGTTAAACAGCCTCTGATTTTAGTTACCTGCTCCTAACTGTACACTGGAACCATAAAACGGGAGGCTAAATAACGTTTAATCTTATAGTTGCCTGCGTTAGTTATTCACATGACTTAAAATATATTTCAGAACACATTAAAGGATTTGATAATTTATAAGATGACTATTTATTTGTATTTATTCACTAGTTATAGTAGATTTTATGAGACTAGTATTTAGGGTCCATCCCTGTGAGTATTGAGACTTAAAAATCTCAGTTTTGAATTGAAGCTCTTCTAGTATCAAAATAAAACTTTAGTCTATAAATATCGTTCATAAAGAGACTGGGATCTTTTTTAACCTTTATATGATATATAATAATAGAACATTGACAGTTTCCTTTATGATTTAGTTTATAAAATATTTATAGCTTATAAAAGTATAAAATTATATTATATCTTAATAATATTAGCAAAAACAAGGCTAAACATATTTTAAAGGAAATTATTTTTAGCTTTTTCAATGTTGTAAATCTCCAAAATTTATAAAGTTTAAAATCTTTTGGTTGCCTTTTTTGTAATATTAAAACAATGCACCTTAAGAGTGAAAAGATAGAACAACAGTGGAAACAATTTGTCAAGACAGGACAGAAGTCATATAAAATTCTGACCCCATTTTCACACTACCTTTAGAGTCCTGCTTTCCTGGCCAGCTTATGTCACATGATTCTGCTCTTGAGCAACATGGTGGTGAAGTTATTACTTTCCATAACAGAGATGGCTGTCAGCCATGTGGCTGCCCTTAACCAAGATGGCAATGAAGCTATGGCTCCATCTTCTCAACCCTTAGCAAAAATGATGACTAGCCATGTGTTGTTTACATTCCAAAGTGGAATGACACGTGGCTTAAAATTATCTGAGCACACTCCTTCAACTTCTAACCCCAAGTTATGAGCTTTTAATCATATATAATAATTTATGAATCAATAATCTTGTTTTAACTTTGAACTTAAAAACATTCCTGGGTCTTAAAAGGGTGAGCAACAACCCATTTTCAGAGCTAGCAATAAAGTAAGAAGGTATAAAATAGCATTAGAAGAACGTAGAACAACTTTAAAATTATCCATATATAAATAATATTTGAATTCCTATTATAGTAAATCCAGCAGCCAGAAAGCCAAGAGGTAAATAGAGCCTATGCTGGTGTCAGGAGAAACAAGATTCATTCACACATTCAAGACCAGTCAGGAATAAGCATACAGTGGCCGATTACTAACACAGATATAAGTAGTTAGACATGCATTTTAAAATAGTTTTGTTAATCTGATACTTATATCACCTTGAAATTTCATCATATAAAGACTATTTTCAACCAGGGTTGAATCACATATATATGTATCATCAAAATCCATACCACGTTACAAGGAGACAAGTTGTTGCATTCTTAGTCTAAAAGAACATACAATAATAAACAAAGAGTTCATTAAAACTAAGAAGTTTTATAGTTGTTGTTTTATACCAAGTGGTCATCTTAAGATGGTGATGTCACATGTGGCCAACATTGTGGCTATTTAAAATTGTTTGGTTTTTTCCTAGTAGATCTATCTATCTATCTATCTATCTATCTATCTATCTATCTATCTATCTATTTATCTATCTATATATCTATATATCATATTATATTATATAATTATTCTAATATATAAATATAAAAATAGTATATAATGTAATATGTTATATAATTATTCTAAATATATATAAATCTATAATTTAGAGAGACATTTTTATAAAATGAAATCAATTTTTTTCAAATCCTACTTCTAATGATAGTTATTAAATCCTTTAATCTCCCTTTAGCCCACCACCCACCAGAGAAAAGGATATGGGATAAATGAACCTGTTTAAAAAGTTCTTTGGAGCAACTCCCATCTGTATTGTCTGGAAATAGGCAGTTCAGATCACAGGTCAGCAGTGGCAGTTTGATCCACTCACAAACACTTCCTGAATACATCAGCCTTCCAGTTTGGTAGAGTTGGGATAGCAACATTGAATCAGCAGCAGCAGGCACTACCTAGTAGAACAGTCAGGCCTTAGCCTCAGCATGAGTCAGCAGAAGGAACCAGGTGGAATGTCAGATGTATTCCAGGTATGCCTCTCTCACTGAAGCTACATGAGATGCACAAGCATTGCACAGGTAGCTCTACAAGCAAGTCAAGCTTAACCTTGGTCACTGTCCATCATTTCCATGTTATACTCTCTCCAAACATCATGTGTTCTCCACAGGTCTTAATTCAGCATGTGTCTTGCCTCAGCATGTTTGTCTGTCTTAGCTGACCATCAGTCTGAGTCAACAGAAGCATTAAGAAACTTCAGCATACCATCAGAATTTTTTGTTTGTTTGTTTTTTCTTTTTGGCACATTTCTCACTATGGAGTCCTCCAAAATGTATCTCAACTACACAGCATAAGGTAGACCAATACATGCATGTAGTTAGTGAAGAATACTTCATAATACGGCCTTTTACAAGCTTGCTTTAGCAGAACAACCTTTCTCCTGTCTCTACTTCAGTGAAACATTCCTTCACGAGTCTGCCTTTGTCTTTCTCCTGTATCCATTTCAGAAAAATACTCCTTCATGTGTTTGCCCCAGCAAAACAATATCCAACTGCCTTTCCAGAAAACACTTAAGTTTCCACTTCAAATGAGAGTTGTATCCAAATTATATGTACATATACACAGAGTTAAGTCCAGGTTGCATACAAACAAAGTTGAAGTTGAGTTACATGTACACATATGTATGGCCTTAATAGGAGCTGAATAAAGTCAACTATTGTTGCAGCTTATACAGATTTTAACCCATACTCAATCAGCAATTTACAATTCCTTAGATAAGAGTTTACAAAATAATCTTAAGATATTTTCTTTTGACAGCAAAATTTAAAGAAATCAGAGATAAAAGATTTTTTTAAGAGTGGAGAAATAGAACTTTAAGTGTAGAAAACAGCATTTTTACATATAAGGTATTTGCAAATAGCTTGTCTGTTGTGGTGAGATCTGGTAGTCAGGTATGCTAATTTATAATAAAATCTGACTCCATAAAGGAAGAGCACACTCTTAGAAAAGGCCAGCTGCAGGAATGAGAGAGTCATGCGGGTCCACATGGGGAAGCTGAGAGCCAAAGTCATGTGGAAGAATCCAACTCTAGCCAGAATTTGGAATTAAATTAACAAACAAATCATTCCCTTCACTCAGGTTTGTTTAGATCAGTGACTTAGTTCAGAGCAGCCATCGGTAGGAACAGGTGTGTCTGTGCTGTAATCCTTGGTACTACCCCTCTTTGATCTGTTGCAACTTAAAGATAAGACATTTAAAATGTGTGTGGAGGTATACCAGACAGAAATAAACAGAACTTGGAAAAAAGAGAATAAGCAACAGGAAATCTCTTTTCATTTATTTGATGATTCATAGTATTTGTAAAGATCTCTGTTAATATTAGGAGTTCCATTGGCAAGGCAAAGTGTTCTTTAGGTTGGGGTTTCAGGTATTGAAGGTCAAAAACAAAAGACTTAATATAGGAGGAGGTACAGTCATAGAAAGAACTGGGTCAGTATAATTGGAATGACCACAAGAGAATTTACTATATCATCAATGTGGTCATAGAATATTTTGTACAAGTACATAGAATCTTCTCAAAAATACAAAATAATTACTAGAGGAAATGAATATTTTTATTATTGTACATAGCCTTATATTTTTTATGCATGAAATGTTTCTTTAAAAAACAGTCCTTAATAGTGTTTCCTTGGAACAGTAGATATTATTTTTACAGATTGAGCGATACCTTTCTTGTGACAGAACTCAGCTTTTATTATGCTTATTGAGTATGAGAGCCTTTTTACATAAATTATGCACAATGACACTGTAATCTACTCATAATCTAACACTTTTCTAATCCTGAAAGACCAAATTTTTAAAAACTTTGGAGGGAAATGAAATTATTATAAACCCTCAAGTGAGTGAAAAAGTCCACAAAATTATGTCTCAGATACTTTTGAATCAGATATTGTCCAAATCCTTGGGGAGCTAAGAGTCTCACAAGTAGATGACCTCTCAGGGAACACCTATTAAACTGCAGCTGTAGTTAGAGAGTAAATTTGGTTCCTTCATTTTCCCTTCATGATTAAATCATGTTGAATACAGCATGAAGGAAGCAAATGTGAATCTTCCACCTTCACTCCCAGATCTGGTCTTTTTTATGTTCGGAAGGAATTGTTGACTAAAGCAGCATTTTGGTCACCTTTACATTAACTTATCTTAATATAAAATAGGAGATGCTTGTCTTCAGGTTTTAAGCACAGTCAACAAAAGGTGAGACTCATAAGGAACATTTATACACCTTTAGGGTGATATTTTTAAATTGGGACAAAACACTTTAAATTTGGATGCTGTGGTCAGGCTACTATGTGTTTAATGCAACAAATGACATTTCAGTTTGTAACTGTGATCTTGAAAATTTTATTATCTGTGATGCTCAGATTCCTTATCTTTATTGAGAATTTTTGTGGTCAAAGTTAGGTCACATAGATGTGAGTGAAATGATTCCTTAGGCAACCAGAAAATAGCACATAAATGAAATGACTACTCAAGTGCCTAACAAGTATATTGTTACTATGCAAACTCATTTCTTCCTTCCTTTCTTCTTCTCTCACTCTTTCTGTTCCTTCTTTTCTTTTCTTCTTGCTTTCTTACTCATAGGCCATTTGTTCTCTTCTTTTTATGCATTTATTAAATTTTAATGAATTTAAAGTTATTTTCAATGTCGAATGGAAGTAATATAAAAGGCACCACTTTTTTCTGTACAATGTGTAATAAAACCATTCTTAAATACATTCTCCATGCATTGATATTTGTAAAGAGCACCAATATAGGGTCATGACAGACAAGTTTTTGGTATGCTCTTTATAACACTGAAATTGTACATAAAATGTTCTGTTTCTATAACTACAGATTAAGATATGGCACAGGAAAGAGCATTATGGTCAGAATGATTCATTTCATAAAGTAAAGTAAAGTGATCTAATCTAAGTGCCTGACATCCACTTAAGTGTCTTCCAGCATTAGGTTTCTACATCTGAAATGTTAAGAATATTGAGTGATTGATGCTCTGAACTGCTTGAGTGGTGGAAGTCTTGCTCTGGCCTCTATCCTAAAATGATCTGAATCATTTAGATATTAATTGCTAAGTTTCAAAAATCTATTATAGATGAGATGGAAGGACACAGAATTTGCCTGTATTGCAGGAATAGTAATTCCAGGTGGTTGAACTGTTTAATGAAATCAGCATAGCAACACTGAGAAGAGAGAAATCGGATTAGGAACCTGAAAAGTATTTACTTCCCTGAAAGCTATATAAGTTAGCTATACATACAAAGTAAAATTTATTTTGAAGATAATTTTGAATAAAATATGATTGACTTATGGAATTTAACAGAGGTGGTAATTAAAATAATATTTTAGCTTCAATTTATTTTTCTTAGAAAAACAATATTTCACTTGTTTGAAATATATTTTAAAGCAACTATATAGATAACATTTCTATTTATTTCCTCTGATAGTTTTAGATATAAACACACTTTGCATTTACAAAAACATGCTGTTCTCTGTAGATAGATTGGTGTAGTAGCGATTTTTATTACTAAAATCAGTGGGAAGGAAATAGTAGACCAAGCAGACAGTTGGGCTCAAGGAGAGATGCATTCCAAGTTCACTGCTCAAGGAAATGGTTCAATGATCAGTTTCTACAGTGATATATCTTGAACAAGACCAGGGACAGGACTGCAATGCTCAAATGCATGACTCTTAGGGATAAGAAGACTATGGATAATTTTAGAACAAATTTAAATGTAAGGCCTTATAGGAAAGTATAGTGTTTAAATCCAAGAGAATTTAGAGACAAGAGAGGATTGACTTAGCACTATGACCACTTATGGAAAGACTATAATAGTTTAAACATGCTGTGTATGATGTCATACTATGTTAGCACATTAGCTCCACTTTTGATAATGTAATGAATGAATGATCTGAAAACACATATCTCTTTTTTCAGAACTTGAAAGGGAAATTGATTTTGTGGTTTTAATCTTGATGTTTCTTATAAAATATTTTGATAACAGCAACATATATTCAAAATATTTTCATTGTACACTATATAATATACCTACAATATCAATAAATAGGTGCTTATTTCTCATGTTTCTTTTACTGTACATACTATAAAAATGCTTCATAGTTAAAGTCTTAATATTATTAATGTTGTATTTGTACTATCATGTGATTCTTCGCAAGTATCTTATTTATATATCATACTTCTTATGGATCCTTTATCTAATTTTATTTTCAATGATTTTTTGCTTTAGAGACCTCTATAGTGGGCATTGGTCGCCCATGCCTTTAATCCCAGCACTTGGGAGGCAAAGATAGGCAGATTTCCTAGTTTGAGTTCAGCCTGGTCTACAGAGTGAGTTCCAGGGCAGCCAGGGCTATACAGAGAAACCCTGTCTCGTAAAAACAAACAAACAAAAACAGAAACGTCTATAACATTTAATAACAAGGAAGGAAATTGATAATCACTAAATGTTAGTGTTATAAATTAATAAAATATTATTTGGTATCATATCCTAATGTTATCTGTTTTCATTTAATTCCTACAATAAAATTTCAAAACTGATATTTTATATTGGTATAAAAACTATAGACATGGTTATAATTTGAAGTTATTTCTTATACGTTCTTTTAAAGCATTGGTTGAATTTATTTCAAATTCATACTATATATACCAAATTTATATCAAATGGGTATTATTTTAAAAATAATATTTTTAAGTAAAAAAATCATAATATTTTGATCATATTTTCTCCTACTACAATTCCTTCAAACTGCTTCCCATCTCACTATCTCTAAAGTTTTTGTCTTTCTCTCTATATATTCACTCTCTCTCTCTCACATACACACACACACACACACACACACACACTCACTCACATGCATACGCTCATACACACACACTCACACACATATACAATCACACATACATGCATACACAAACACACATTCCCATACCCAAATAATACATACACTCACACATACATACACACACACCTACACAAACATATATAAGCAAACACACATAACACACACACACACTCATACACATGGTGACATTCATTTTTCTTTTGAGTGCTTCAGTTTAACATCAGCATATGTATGTACCATTCTTAAACAATGCTAACAACAATACTCACATGTTCTTCTTGTTGGTTTACAGTTTGTGCAATATCGTGATAAAACTATGGATGTGACAGGTTGTGATGGCACATCTTGTAATCCTAGCACTTGGAGGTGCAATGATTGGGAGATTATAGTCATCTTTGAAATGGTTATTTGAAGTCCAGGTTGAGCTACATAAGACTTTTTTCCTGCACTTCATTAAAAAAAAAAAAAGAAAGAAAGAAATAAAAAAGAAAAAAGAAAGAACCATCTGTCTTTATGGATCCAAAACCCTGAAGTTGGCAGTTCCTCTCCTGGCACAAATGTGAAAACACACACAGAGCATTGTTCAGACTATTTACACGAGCACGTTTACTTTGTGGGGTTTTTGTTTGTTGTTTGTTTGTTTGTTTGATTGATTGATTTTAAGAAACATGCAAAACCAGAGCTGTGTCACTGAGTTCATACTCCTGGGACTTTCACAGAACCCAAAAGTCGAGAAAGTATTATTTGTTTTGTTTTTCTTGGTCTACCTTGCAACTATTGGGGGCAACATCATAATTGTAGTAACAATTATATGCAGTCCTGCACTTTTTGGCTCCCCCATGTACTTCTTTTTGTCTTTCCTTTCCTTCCTGGATGCATGCACTTCTTCTGTAATCACACCCAAGATGATTGTAGACTTCTTCTATGAGAGGAAGACCATCTCCTTTGAGTGTTGTATGATACAACTGTTTGCTGTACACTTCTTCACAGGGGCAGAAGTGATTGTCCTGTCAGCCATGGCCTATGACCGCTATGTTGCTATTTGCAAGCCCTTGCACTACTCTTCCATCATGACGCAGAGGCTCTGTGGCATCCTAGTGGGAGTAGCTTGGGCAGGAGGCTTCTTGCACTCTATCATACAAATTATTTTCACTTTGCAGCTACCCTTCTGTGGTCCCAATGTTATTGATCATTTTGTATGTGACTTGTTCCCATTACTGAAGCTTGCCTGCACCAACACACATATTTTTGTCATTTTGGTGTTTGCCAACAGTGGTGCTATATGCATCATAATCTTCTCTATTTTGCTTGTTTCCTATGGTGTCATCTTGTTCTCTCTGAGAGCTCACAGTTCTGAAGGTCGGCGTAAAGCTCTCTCTACCTGTGGATCTCACATTACTGTTGTGCTTTTATTCTTTGTCCCATGCATATTAATATATGCACGAAATAATTCTGACTTCTCATTTGAGAAAAATGTGTTTATATTTGATGACATCCTCACACCAATGCTAAATCCATTGGCTTACACTTTCAGGAATAAGGAAATGAAGAATGCCATCAAGAAAATGTGGAAGAGATTGTTTAATATTTCTGATAAGCATTAAATTATTTAATTTGTGGGGCCAGGAAAATGGTTCAATTTATATTAGATCTTCCTGTATGTGCATGAGAACCTAAGCTTAGATCTTGATGTGAGTTTCCATCTTGATGTACATTTCTGATTCCAGTACAACTAAGTAAAGTTTTAGATATCAATTTAGTAGGAGCACCAACCTAAAAATCTATGTTTCTAGCTTCCTTAAGACACCCTTTCCCATACCATCAGCTGGCCCATTCTTCCTAATCCATACCCAGATTATCTAGGAATTGCTCTATTGCCCATTAGTTAGGCACTGCTCCTCCATATGTATTCTACACCCTTCAGTGTCTGAACCATTGTGTAAACATATCTCTGCAATACCACATAGGCCCTCTGTCTTTCCTGGATCTCCTTATAGTGTCACCATGTTGTCCAGCTCCCTCCAGAGTTCACATAGCCTTCCTGCTCCTAAATAATCTCACTCACTAGTACTTCTTGGTATGGCCCCTATAGAAGCCATAGGCTCCCTAAATAAGCACCCAAAACCCCAACTGTTGTTCCCAATAAGTAGGGTAGAGAAATTTTTAGTGTTTGATGGTTCACATTTATTTAACAAATGTAAAAAGTTACAGTGTATAATAATATCAAATAATTTTGTGTCAAGATATAAAAGGAAAATTTATATAGAAATAATATACCTTGAATATATCTTGAATTTGTAGACTATTGAAATTATGGTGCTTCTCTATACTATCATTCCTAATATTTTCAAGAATCACTTTAATTTTTCATTTCCTATGGTGTTTAAATAGATACAAAATGGATGTGAATCAATGCTTAAAAATATAAAGAACCAAATGGTTTGGTCTATTCTCTTCTGAAAGGGTCTAATGTACAATTTCAAGTTTTCTATCAAGATGTGGACTCAGTGCTTAGTTCTCTTGTATTAAATGTGTTTTTAAATAATCTTACAGATAAATTAAAGATATCTTTGATATCTAGATTTTACATTTTCAGTTTTTAAATTATGATTCAAACTACAAGTAGATTCTTTTTCTTTAATTTCACTACCTAATAGGCTTTTATTGGAAAGATTGCTGCAAGAAGCAGTTGTCAAAAGTATCAGATGACTTATGAATTCTTAAGATGTATTTTCTTAAAGAGGAGAAAAATTTAACACCCCCACTAAAACCAGGAACAATTCATAGGTGCCCACACTCATCACTCTTATTCAATAATGTGCTTCATGACTTAGTTAAAGCAATACAATACCACAAATAAACAAGACGGGCTTGGTGACTCATAGTTCTGATAGTTATCTTCACACAATCTCCAACCACCTAGTAGACAAGCCTTCAGGCACACACGAGAAGAATTTTAATGATTAGACTAGCCACAAGAAACATCAGTGAGGGCTCCTCTTGAATAATTTTATTGATGTGGGAAGATCAACTAAAAAAATTAGATCTATTCTCTTGGTTTATGTCATGAATATGATACAAAATGAGAGAGGTAGCAAAGCATAGATATTCATTGATCTGCTTCCCTATTATGAATGCAATGTGATAAACTGCTTCAACCTTCTGATGTCATATTTACCAACCATATTGGACTGGCCCATAGAACTGTGTAAGCCAACATACTTTTCCTTCTTTAGAGTGCTGTGTTGGGAATTCTGTTGAGGCAGTGAATAACATAACTGATAAAAAATTAGTATGAAGAGTGAGGATTTGTTATAATAAATATAACCATAAGTTTCTGTTTTGTGATTTTTATAACTGATTTGTGGCTTTAATGTCAAAGAGTTTGGTACTTTAAGTTAGAAAACCCATAGCATGGCATCGATGGTGTTTCATGGGCCACCCTGATAGGTCCTTAGAAAATAAAAATACTGAGAAACCATGAACAATGAAAGCTTTTATTGTGGGATTTCAGAGTGAACACAGGGCTCTACCAGAAAATATACAAGAGGTCTCTTAGATGGTGTTTGCCTGAAGAGTATGGTTTCCCTTTGACTCTGTCCTGAGAAACTGGCTGAAGTTAAAGGATACAGTTTATTTGGTGAGAAGACACTTCAGGACAACAGAATATTCAGTGTATGGATTGACTCTTTTCTCTTTTTCAAACTGCACTTGGCCAGGTTCACAAGGAAAGTGAGCAAAAATATAGATAAAGACACACACACACACACACACACACACACACATACACACACACACACACACCTGAATGGAGTGGTTTTATGGGGGAAAATTTTTTTTAGCAACTTAAGTTTAAAAGACAAGGTATGTGTTGAGTATCACAAAGAAAGGTACTTTCCAGTGCTCTATAATAATAATAGCAAGTGTGAGCCCAGGAAAAGACACAACAAATCAAAGGATCCAACTTGTAAAATGTGACTTTATCCAAAGGAATAAAAATAATAGCTGAGAATGAAGAAGAGGGAAAAGAAGAAAGACTTTATCTCCTTGGAAGAAACTGCTAGAAAATGGTTTTCTTGGGATTAATACACAGAAGGCAACAGTCAGAGTATCAGGCTATATTGCCATCTCCAGCTAGAGGAAAAGTTTGCAGTACTGTCTTTGTGGGGTTGGTTTTGGAGGAATGAAAGATATAAGACTGTGGGAGATGGTTGTAGAGCTGTTGCATTGTTTTGCCAAGAAGTTGAAGTTAAACCATGTATGTCATAGCTGGAGTCCCTATAAGGATTCATAGAAAGTGACTACTTGAAGCTATGAAGGAGATGTCCAAGGTGTAGTAGAGAACTAGGGGTACTGTCAATGACAAAGTCATAGGACATTCTTTAGCTATCTGTCTTCAGAGACTGGAGCCAACTAATGGGAGAGGTTGTTTGCTATTGGCAACAGATGTGAAGAGTTGCAGAACCGATGGTATACCATGTGCTTGAGATGCTACATCATATAGTTTCCTCTGTTGAGTTCTCCTTGTTATATACTGCTGGCACCTGGTGGAACCAGGTAATGATGGCAGGTGATGAAGTAAGCTGTTGCTAGGTCCTGGCAGAGGCCTAGTAGAATCACCTCTAAGCTAACACTTGTAATGAGAAAAATTAAACCAAGTTTTAACTGAAATCAGAAAAAAAGGTCTTATAGTAGCATGTGTAAGATCAATGTAAAGCCACTTGTTACTCAGACTCTAGGTCACTCAGTCCTCTTGAACAGAAGTATTCCATCTGACTGAAGGCTATGGAAACAAGATTTGAAACCTAGAATTGGGGTGGGGAGGGTGCAATTTAAAGTTTGAAGGTATAACAGCAAGTTATAAGATTTTATTGATACTAACTTTATCACTTCAGAAAAATAATGTCTTGGAGTCTTGTTTCACTATCTAGATAGACACAAAAATTTTCAAAGTATGAAAGTGCTGGGATCCCAACAAAGAATCCCCAAGAAGCTACTGCTTAAAGATATGTAGGTAAAGACTTGGCTGTAATAGAGACACCAGGGTGCTGAACATGCCAGACAATGGGATATAACAGAAAAGTAAGTTTCCATGAAGGAAGTCAAAACAAATCAGGAGAAAGGTTGTTGTAAAAATGACAGTAGAGCTGGAGTCATGAGGCTAACAAGTATCCCAGACCACTGTTGGCGTAAATGCTTATAAGTCCTACATGGCAGAGTTCACAGAACTATAGGATTTGGACTTTATCCTACTTGATTTTGCAATTATTTTCATTATATTGTTCTCTTCTATGGAGTTTCCCTCGCTTTTGGAATGGGAACATTTACTCTGTGTTCTTACCTATGGAAAGTGTATAGCTTGGTTTTACTAGGGTGTCACAGTGGAAAATTTTTAAAGATTATCCTTTCCTGGCTTGTTCCTTAGTCCAAAAAATGTGGTATGATTCAGTTTATTGATAGAGGAAAATTATCAAAGGTCTTTATCATTTGTGAACACTGTATATTGAAATACTGACATGGAAAAAAATACCCACTAGAGTAATAGTTACATGAATGTTTTAAAGGTAACCAAACTCCCTTGAATTGGCTTGAGGAGATTTTTGTAGAAGAAAATATAGGGCGGCACTAGAAATTCAAGAAGAGTGTGGGGAGCAGATGCAGTCCACAGAGAATGTGCATTATTGAAATAATCATGGCCATGTCAATGATGCTAATGCCTCAAATCCACGGAAAGCATTCACTGGGTCAAGCTCAGAGGAGACAAGGCTTCCTCTTGTTCTATTATGAATATTTATGAATGACTGAACCTTAGTTATAACCATTTAAATGCAGAAACAATCAACTACAGCTTCCTTCTCTAGGATGAGTGCAACCTGAGACTGCTCTACTGCAGGGATCTCCTATGGAGATCCATTAATCCATCTCCTCCTCTTTCCTGTTGTGTATAAAAAACAGGCTGAATTTCCAGTTTGCTCCTGTTGCATCTCTATTCAAGCACATGTTCTACTCAATCACAGCTTTTCTACACATATTTGTTATTCTTCTCTTTTTTTCACTTCCTTCACCTAATTCATGGCAATCCCAAGTCTTTGAAGACAGCACAATAAAGGCTTATGAAGAAGTTCAAGGCCCTAAAGGAGAATATATATATATATATATATATACATACACACACACACACACACACACACACATATATATATATATATATATATATATATATATATATATATATATATGTCCTCCTTGATGGCAAACTTCTATATATTTGTGTTATTATTCACAGGACACTTCTTAGCCCATATAGAGTAGAGTAGCTTCTCTTTGCAGTCTGTAGTGTTTAATGCAAAGACCTACACACCTTACAAGCTCAGAGTAAGTGATGATCTAGAAAATATCTTGGAACAGAATCAAGGAATATCCTAAGAGCTTGAGGAAGCTGAAGATTGCTAGCAAACATTATCTTCTGGATATGACATGATTATTGCAATTATAAGAAAAACAAAACAAAACAAAACAAACCTTGTCCCCAAACAGCATTTGTTGATATTTGCACTGGACTTTCACAAGTTCCATTATGTGGGTGGAGAGGGAGTCTAAATCCTAAGGCCTCACTGAGAATCTCTCCATAATTCAACTTTCCTGGTTAAGGAACACCATTTTCTTTAAGCTTGTAGTATAAGGAAAGTTTGCCACGCAGACCTTGTGTAATAGCAGTATTTGAGGTGTAAGCTTAAAGAAAGCCAGTCTCCTGCACCCCCATTGTTCCCTGGCACCCCCTAACTCAGAGGTAGCCCAGATATGTCCTCATACTCTTGTGCTATATGCCCACCAAAATATGACAGCTAGAGAAAAAATCGGACATTTCTCTCTGACCTTTTACCAATGTTCCAACTTCCTAGCCAAACCCTGGCCTGGAAGTTACGTAAAGAATGTTACCCACCCAGAATAATTGCCTCTGACATTGTTAGGGAAATAATGTAGGGGTAGGGCATTGAAGCTTACAGAATGGGAACTTATCCCAGGGCAAGGTCAGGGGGAATCCTCATTCTCAGTCAACATAGGGCAGGCCACATTAGATCTACAGTTGAATGTCTCCCAGGAACTAGCTTAACAAAGATCCCCTGGGGCTAACCTCTGCTAGCCCAGAAAATTAACATAGTTGAGGAACTAACTAGGCCCACCCAGTCTGTAACCTAAACAACAAACTGAATAGGAACTATTTGCACCTGGCTTCTAGACCAAGGTGACCTTAGTCAGAGCTGACTTTCTTTTAGGTTGCAACCTCTGTTTAGTTCCTGTCAATTAACATGTATATACTTTGCTGCTGTCCATTGTGTTCCTAACTAAAGGCTGTGTATCTGTACCTTGTTTGACGACTCTTGACCATTGTACCACCCGATTCTTTCAAACCCTTTTGTATCGACTATATAAACCTGACTCCATATTTGGGAAATACATTCAGATCCTACACTACTTGTGTGAGTCTGTTTGTCACAGCCGAATCCCGTACATACTTGGCCAGAACTCAGCGTCCTGTAGTACAAGGGACCCTCCCCAAAAAAACCTCAGTCCATGGCAAAAGTTGTCTATGATCCAATAAATAGTCATCTACCTATGTTCAGAAAAGCAACTCTAAAGGCAGTAGGCCAAAAACTAAAGACGCAATAGAGAAGGAGGTATAGTCAGGAGGAAGAAAGGGTTATTATAATTGGAACAGGGACAAGAAAGAAAGTACACTATGTAGTCAATGTGGTCATAGGACATTTTGTACATGTATATAGGACCTTGTTAAAGATACAAAAATATTTCTAGAGAAAATGGATATTTTTAATTAAAGTATACATCTTTATATTTTTATGTATAATATGTTTCTTTAAGGAACAGTATTTGCTAGTGTTTTCCTGAAAGAGTAGATATTATATTTACAGATTGATTGATTAATTCCTTGTGACAGAATTCAGCTCTTATTATGCATTTTGAGTATGCAAATCTTTTACATAAATAATGCACAGTGACATTACAATCTATCCATAATACTTCAGTTTTCTAATCCTGAATGTGAAGGTATATAAAAATGTTTCATATAGAACCAGCCCCCAAAGTTTAAAAGCTTTTGAGGGAAATTAAACTATCACAAACTCTCAAGTCAGTAAAAGAAAAAAAAAGTCCAAAAATTATGTCTCAGATAGTCTTGAAGTTAAAAATTGTCCAAACCCTCAGGGAGCTAAGAGTAAATCTCACAGGTAGATGACCTCTCATGGAATACCCATTAAACCTCAGTTGTAGTTAGGGAGTAAATTTGGCTCCTTCACTTTCCCTTTATTATTAAATCATGTTGAATATAGCATGAAGGAAGCAAATGTGAATCTTCTACCGTCACTGTCAGAACTGGTCTTCTTGGTGTTCTTAAAGAAGAGTTGACTAAAACAGAGTTTTTGTCACCATTACATGAACTTACCTCAGTAGAAAATAGGAGATGCTTGTCTTCAGGTTTTACACACAGTCAAAACAAGGTGAGACTCATTAGGAACATTTTTGCATTTTTGGAGATATTTTTTAAATTTGGACAAAACATGTTAAATTTGGATGCTGTGATTAGCCTGTCGTGTGTTTGATGCAACAAATGACATTTCACTTCATAATTCTGTCCTGACAATTTTTATTAACTGGGATGCCCATATTCCTAACCTTTAGTGAGGATTTCTGTGGTCAAAGTTTAGGCTACATAGAAGTGAATGAAATGATATCCTAGGCAACCAGAATTAGCACTTGAAAAATAACTGCTCAAGTGTCTAAAAAGTGAGTTGTTAGTGTCCAAGCTCCATTCTTCCCTCCTTTGCTTCTTATTTCCCTCACTCCCTCTCTTCCTTCCTTTCCTTCCTTTTTTCCTTCTTACTTCATCAACCATTTATTCACTTCATTTTTGCTTATTTGTTCGATTTTAATGAGATTGAAGGTATTTTCAACTTGAAATTGAATCCAAAGAATATAGAGGGAACCATTTTTTTTCTGTACAATATCTAATAGATCTTTACAATTTTTTCAAATACATACTCCATTATATACTAGCTTAGTCATCATTCTAATGCTTGGATTGAAAGTAGTATGCTTTGTTGTTTGTAAAGAAAAATGATATAGGATCATGCCAGAAAAAATGCTGGTAAGCTCAACACAACATTGACAAAGAATATAAAACGTTTTATTTCCACGCCTACACACTAACACATGGCACAGGAAAGGGCATTAGTGAAGTCTTCTGATTTAAATTCCCCTCATCCACTTAACTGTCTCCCAGGATTAGGATTCTACCTCTGAACTCTTTAGGACATTAAGGAGTTGATGGTCTGGACTGCTTGAGTGGTGGTGATCATGTCCTGGCCCCTCTCTCAAAATGATGTTAATCACACAGATATCAAAGGAGAAGGTCCAAAAATTTCATTAGGGAGAAGATGGGAGAAAACACAATTTGCCTGTATTACAGAAATAATAAGACAAGTGAGTTTAGTCACTTAATGAAATCAGTGGAGTACCACTGAGGAGAGAGAAAAAGGATTAGGAATCTTTCCCTGACAGCCATTTTATTTGACTAGTTCCACACTCAAAATACTTTTTAACTGGTAGATAATAATTTTAGATTAAAATATGATTGGCTTAGGATATTTAACATAAATGGCAATTCAAAATAAATTTCAACATCATCTTATTTTGTTATTGCTAATAGCAATGGAATTTAGCATAAATGGCAATTTAAA